>JANHGB010030082.1:0-29913 GCA_026283785.1 Coracopsis vasa
ATCAGCCATTACCAAACTGTTATTACTCATCTCATTCCTGTCTGACATGAGCCTGTAGCTCATTCGTGAGCTCCCTGAACTTTCTTTTCCTTGCTTATATTTGGTTTTGAGCATCTTGACAGTACAGAAGTTTGCTCTGGAGAGCTGTGTATTCCTTATTCATTGGTGCAATTTTCTAGATGTAAGCACTGGGAATGCTTTATAGCATGATAGACAGGATAACTTGTATCCCAGAAACAGAGATGGACAGCGGTCCTTAAATAAAGGATAGCAATTAGCCTACCTTTTGCCAACATTGATGATAATGAAAGTACTTATCCCTTTACTTGCTTTTTCAGTTTTCAAGGGTACCTCTTCTACCAAGTGTGTTGTTCCAGATTTTGTCCAGGTTTATACAGCTCAGTAGTTTCCTACTGCAGTCTGGGAATTTCATCTTTGGTTTCAACCGAAGTGGGGTAGGTTGTAGGGCCAGTGACGAATCTTTTATAGTTCAGGCTGAAAGCAAGTGCAAACAACTGAAAGAAATGTCTTAATAAAGATAATTTGCATGTTGAAACTTACATTGCATAAATGTGCCATTAATATCATTAATATCTTTCTGGAGATAAGATGCAATGAACTTCTTTGAAGATGAATTGCTCAACTCACCCCTGGCATGACTTCAGTGGAATCTCACCCACTTCTGACAGTGATTTATTTCTTCTGCAGCACTTTCCTCTGGGAGTCCAAGATGCCTATCTTTTCAAATTCATACAATCTCACATCAGAGAACTCAGAAGCAGGACTCTCAAGTTCCAGTACTAGCTCAGCCGTGAACTAGCATTATGCTGGTTATCTCACTTAATTTCTGTGGGCTGAATCTCACAGGCATACTTATTTCTTGCAAAACTTTTCAGAATCTCACTTTGAAAGGTGTATTCATGAAAAATTTAAATTACCACAAATTAAGTGCTTCTAAAATAATTTGTGAGTAGAGAAGGGGATTCATTCCCACTGAAAAGAAAAGAAGGAGGAGATGTTCCCTGAGGCAGCTGCAGAAATTTTTGATTGCATCCAATATGATGGAATAGCAAAGAAATATTATTGGGGTGTTTGGCTGCAACACAAAGCAGGCCCTGCTCTCAGTTTTCTCAGTCATTGTATTGGTGTTTGTCTGTGTATTCAAAAGTTAAAGTAGGAGAAGTGGCAATGGTTCAGGCTTGAGCATGAGTTGTGATGGGCTGCATTTAAAATTGGTCACATCTGACACGGAATGAAAAATCGTACAATAGTTTTAGAAAACAGTGCCAACATTTTAATCCTCCCTGTAAAGTGAACAATTGGGTTTCTTTAACCCACTTTTATTTCTCTTTGATGCTAGCTAGGAGCTGTTTTGGGTCTGAAATGGCTTTAAGTGTTCATTTTCAAAGTCCTGAGTTTTAACGTATGCTTTGCATCTTGCCTCCAGGAAGGTATGAATGATAGTGGTGGGAATGGAGGGACATTTCTACTCTACAGTCAAAGTTTCAAGGAAATTTGCCTGTGTTGCAGCAATGCAAGACAGACTTTAAGAGTGGATGGAGCCCTTACTGGTCCTGTGCTTTTGCATCTCCACTCTTTTTTAATACCTTGACTCTATGTTATAAGAGCTTGACCCTTTTTCTCTCTGTAACGACAACACCAAAGGACCCCTGGTCTAGCCTGACCTCTTGTATAACAGGCTTTTAATTAATAGCATAGTCACTTCTTGCTGAAGTTGAAGAAAACATGATTTAGCTAAATAGTCTCAGCCACTTGTACAGAGCAGAGACAATTCAAAACACTTATAGGCAAAAAATACTTTATTATAATGGAATAGGGAAGTAACACCTCAGAGATGTGGTCACAGTTCACACTTCAATGTGCTAACAAAACTTTTATGAGCTTTTTGTAAAGAAATACTTATCTGCGGATGAAGGACTCTTGGTAAACATTTGTGGCTGAAGAAGCACTAAGGAGAATGGGGTACAATTTATCATACCAACTACATTATATTCTCCTGCTAATATTTCTATTCTGCATATGAATATTAGTGTTAAAGCACTTAGGCTATATCTTAAGTATGTGTATGTTCATATATGTGTTTGTGTGTATATATATACACATACACACACATATACATAAATATATTTAGATATATTTATATGTATCTGTGCCAAATCCTTTTATGTCCAAACTTTAGATCGTGTCACAAGATTAAACAGCTTGGGTTTGTAAAACTAAAATAAAACATCTGTTTGGAAAGGCGCTGGCATTGTAAGAAATTTTTGCAGGCTGTATCTGCGTTCAATGAACATTAACCCAGATAAGTTTTTATAATTATTTCAACTGAACAACCTCATCACATACATTCAGAAACTAAAGAGAAAGGTTCTGTTGAACTTCAGCAAATGCTGCTCCTGAATTGAAGTCATTAAGTTTTCATAACATTCTCCATTGTAATCTGTTGTTTTCACTGGCTTGTAATTTTCTGAGCTGTCTTAGCTGGGTCCCTACTTTAAGGTGAAATATGTTTTTCAAAGAATTCAGCAAGAAATTATTAACTTTTCACCACTTCTGTGAAAGGCCAGAGAAGTTCACCTTACTTATCAGAAAATATCCTTTGTGAACCTAGTGAAGAGGCTTGGGACTAAAAGAGCAAGCCTGGGGGTCAGAGTCCTTCTTGTACAAGGGAACCATGCGTCTTTAAAACACATGTATTAAACATACAGAAAAACATGACTCCAGCTGAGGCATCCCAAATTAGTGAGTTTTTAAAAACTAATCTACATGATTTATCCCAGGTCTTGCAGTTAGGTCTTGATACCAAGCTTTTTGAGATGCACGGCTCTGTTTGTCTACAAGACATCATTGCTTCTGAGATGGGAACAATTCCAGATTCTTCCTGGTGAGCAGAGGATGTACTTACCCATCTGGGATAATCACTTTATGATCTACCAGGGAAAATCACTTTGTAATTGCCATACTTTCTTACTGCTGATGGTAGAGATTGGCTGCCTGATGTACTAATCAGCAGTAGCTGAATAGTGCAGCGGGTGGAGGTCTGATTCTCCTCTGGAAATCGGATCACTTCATGCTACACCATAATTTCTCAGCCCTTTCTGGATTCCACTCAGATAAGATAGCTCAGATTTGAATGTTTGTTCTGGGAGCAAGGTGAGGACAGAGAAAATCGTTGTTTTTTCATCAACGTACCAAAATCTGTGTCAGAGCAAACAAATGTGGCCTTTGAAAAAGCAACTTTTGTCACTGTTTCTGCCCGAATAGAAATGACAGCAGGAAAATGGTAAATTGCAGTTGTGGAAACAAAAATTTCACTTTTCCCCAGCTAAAATTGTCCCTTAGTAAAATGCACAAACTGGGAATCATGAGGGATCCTGTTCTGTGGGTATTTCAGAGTGGAGCAGGTTGAGTAGTGATGCAGCGTACCTTTTGCCTTTTGCCAGTAGTCTCAGTCAGGCTGAAGGACTCTTGCAGCTGTTCCTGCTCCATGTGACTCATTTTTCACAGTGTGTTACACCCTACCTTGAGGCCTTGGAAAGATGATGATTTATAAGCACTCTGAGCTCTTAGTGAAGCTCCTAGGAGTAAGACTGTTCAGTCTTCTACACAAGGCTGTGGGTGCAATGACAGTAGATCAGGTCCTGGACCTTTTGCATGTACAGATATAGAGGAAACAAAAATTAATAGAAGCTTTTAGAAGAGTAGAGACCTAAATGTATACCATATTCATCTACATGTGTCGGTGGGGGTCCTTTAACATCATTATGCATCCAAACAATTGCACTAGGCTTCCAATTCTTGCCCTCCTATTCCTACACTCATGTCCTCTCAACAGCGCAGACTAAACAATTGAAGTACAGAATTGATGTTTTTTCAATGTTCGGCTCCCTTCTTTCCCATATGCTTCATGTTTTGATTAGGCAACTGTCTGAGACTTTAGAGACTGATTATTAGTACCCATGTGGATGTAATTTAACTGTCTTTTATTCCAGTCATGCTTTTCTTTGGAAATTTAGAAGATAGTGGTTCAATACCAAAAAGAAACAAAGACAAAAAAATTAATGTGTGATTCCTTTCAGAAAAGACACATTATTCTATGAAATGATTGACCACTGTGAAAAATAAATCAGGCTGGTAAGGAATAAGAATTAAAAAGGAGAACCAATAAATAATAACAAGTATCATTGTCCAGCACATACTAATGTACTGACTAGGCACCACAGACAAAGTTTAGGTTCCATTCTTGAACGTGCAAGTTCTTGAATAATCTTATATATATGGGGAGTATCTATACCTGTGTCTGGAGGACATGGCTCTGGGTGAGCAACCCTGCTATGTACATGAATGATGCATCTATTTCACTGTTACAGCTGTAGGTAAGTAGCACTAAAGCATTGAATTAACTTCAATCAGATTAAAATGTTCTTGTAATAACCTCAAGGAGTAGGTAGGCATTGTCACATACATACAGGAAAAGATGAGGCATACTATATATTTTCATGCATGTACTCTGTAGGTCAGGCAGCTAAATTAATTTTGACTAAGGTCTATTTCCTTTGTTAAGTGCATTGGATCAACAGTGTTATATATGTATTTTTATGCAGAATGAAGCAAGATCCTATATCCACGTAGTTTATTTCTGATGAAATATTATCTTATATGTTTATAAACATTCCTATTTCCTTTCTGGAAGCTCCTAAGATTGTGCATAATTTCATCAGTTTCTAGCATAATCATTTCTGACATTTCTTGGACTTGATGATCTTAAAGGTCTTTTCCAACCTAGCTGATTCTATGATTCTATGTACTCAGGCATGCAGCACACTCACATGGAGCATTTACAGAGGCCAGCATCAGCTGCCTTCTCATACAAGAATGGATTTGCTTTTACTAGGGTTTTGGGCTGCGGGGAGGCCAGAACACTAAGCAGTGGTGAGAGCATGGGGGACAGGCAGTTCTCCCAGGCTATCCTCCTGAGGAATCCTTCCAGGAGCCGTCTGTTCCCCATAATATGGCCACTGGCATCCCTGGGGCCAGGATCAACCTGCGCTCATGGTGGAAAATGGGAAGTTCAGTTCAGCCTTGCCAGAGATGGGGTCTGTAATTTAACAGGCAGGCACTGAAAAAACTGAGCTGGATTTTCTGCCTTTGGATGCTTGTTCCCATCTGGGAAAGCAGCTTTTGGCCAGCACGAGACGCTCTCTGGTCACCTGGTGACCCTGAGCAGGGAACTCATCTGCCAAAAAAATGACTGCAGCTCAGCCCAGTCACTTTTTAGCATGAGGAGATCATGTCTATGCCATCGCCAGCAGCATTAGGAAGGACCGGTCAAGGGTTAGGTGATATCCCAAGGGGTATACTCTGAGGGATGCAGAGCACGATGCGTTCAGGACTGTGTAAGTCCCCATGTTCTTGGACGTGCAACCAGATTTCAGTTTAGTACTTTGCCTATTTAAATGGAAAAAAATATTGCATCATTTAAGCTGCATTTTAAACAATTTTTGATTGAAATCTTTGATCTCTCATTAGTTTTCCAGAATTGAGTATAGAAAGATAAAAGCATTGATTGGTTTTTTTGTCTCTTTTTATGACCTCTTTCTTTCCAATGCAAAGAAAAACTTAAACAAAGATAACAGAGAGAGGATTGAGAGTTTTCTTGTGCTTTTGAAGTAGCAAATGTCAAAGCTTTAAAATAATAATAAAAAAAGATATCAGTTGGGATTCCTTAAAAACCACAAAGATCAAAAGTCTATGTCTACAAAAATCACATTTTTTGATAGAAGAAAACCCTCTTTAATTGAAAAAATGCATCATGCCTTCCTGCTGACTGAATTATACAATGGTTTGGTGACAGTTCCAGAAATAAAATCCAGAATATTTAGATACTCATGTCAAGCAGTCCATATTGCCCTATTCTTTTCCAAGCAGAGACAGTTCTCAGTGCAGGATATCTCAGTGGCATGGAAGGCCTATTTTGAGAGTCTTCTGAAAAGCTGAAGTTTGGGACGAGTCCAGAATGAGACCTTTTTTAGACTGAATATTTATTAAACAAGCTACATGATTTTTTAGCTCGACGCTGTCAGATTTAGCAACCAGTATTGTTGTTGGATGCTCTGTTGTTGCTGCGTTGGTGTTTATGCTTTCAGTGGGTATAAATAAATTTAAAAGTATCTTTTTTGAACAAATGGGGGAATGTTTGAGTGTAAGTAAACAAGACAAAAAAGTGGACAGGCCCTGAATTTTTAATTACAGTTAGACAATCTTGAAAATGTAATAGTTCATCTTGGCAATCAAATATGTTTACTCATTTCCTCTGGAACAGGAGTTTTGTCTACAAGAAATTTGTTGTTGTGGTTTTTTATTAATTACTTTTCTCCACCATGGAGGACATGATAAAGCAATATAATTCTGAAATACCATACAAGCATTTATGCAGGACATCAGACATCAGGAAAGCAGGATTATTTTCTGGTTTTGTTTTTGTTTTATTTGAAATTCTTCTCCTTAGTTTTAAAGTTACAGGTTGGGTTCAGCCCAACCTGTCCTTTGGTCGTTCTGCTCTGACATGTCATGCTGATGAAGTCCCCAAAGCATGGGGATTCAGGTATTCTGTGGATTTATTTATCCATTTTTTACACACCTTCCATACACTGCAGTGTCAGTACCAAAGTCTGTCATCAAGCATGATCCCCTTGACTCCAGTACTGGTGAAGTTCTTTATTAATGAGTGGGACATTCCTCAGATGATGCCACAGAAGACCTCTCTCCAGAAGGGTCACCTTCTGTGGTAAAGATGAAGGACAGAAATGTCGGAAGAAAAGTTTCTAAAGCCAGCTGTTGTTCTCACAAGAAGGTTGGCAGGTAACTTGGATATGAGATGGTTGAGATGCTAGCAAAAAAATTTGGCACTAAAAGTAGTTTTTATCATCAGAGATGGAAAATAGGAATGTAGGAATGACAGTGCTGGTTGGACCAGGCACCCGTCTAACCTGGGGTCCTATCTCTAATGTTGGTGAGCCATGGATGCCTAGGTAAAATAAAAACAGGGCTTAGTGCTTAGTGGGTGGTACTGGCCTGGTATGCTCTCCCACCAGCCAGCAATCTGGGGCTCAGCCTCCCCCCTGAACTGGAAGTTGCATCTGTAAAATGCAGCAGTACCAAGCAAACCTTTGTTTCATGAATTTGGTTGCTTTTTGAAAGCCCTGGTATCCACAGCATCTCAAGGCAAAGTACTCCATTGCTTAACAACATGTTGAGTGCAGAGCCTCTGCTTTTCCCTTGTTTTCCACCTGCCACCTTCTCGCTTCATGCTATGCCCCTGGTTCCTGCCCAGAGGAGACAGTACTCCCATTGTGCCCAGCTTGGTCCCCCCATGACACATTTGTCTGATTTATGGACCTCTGTCGTACCCATGCTCGGTCATTTCATTTCCAGCCTATTCTGTTTAGCGATTCCTGGTAGGGAAGCTGTTCCACAACTTTGATCACCCTTGTGACCTTTCCCTGAACTTTTCCCTGTTCAAATATATCCTTTTTGGGGTTGGAGGAGCAAAACTATACAGGATATTCAAGGTGCAGTATGTCAATGAAGTGGTCAGTGGATAAAAAAATGAGTTGGTAAAATTTACTTAGACTTTGAAAGACCTTTGACAAAAGCTATTAAAAAATTAAGTAGACACTGGCTAAAAGTCAAAGAATTGTTATTACAGAAAAAGCAGGAAGGAATCAATTTCCATCAGTGATCCGTTTTCATTATTGCAAAACCCTAGGAGCAGGGTCTGACAAGTTTCCATATTAAGGCCAATGTTTAGTGTAAATAGTAATAACTTGGAAATGATGGTGAGCCCAGAGGCAGTTTATCAGCAGATGGCCCCCAAATAATTTATGTTAATCAAGGTGAAAGAAGTAGATAGGAAGACAAAAACTGGGGAAAATCTGGAGAACCTTAAGAAATCCAGATAAATGAACTACTCATAGCAATTGAAGTTCAGTATGGCTAAATGTAATTTATAAACACAGCAAGAGCTACAAAAACAATGGAGAAATGCAGTGCAAATGTGTGTAAGTGTTCTGGGCACTGTAGTCAGTCTATTACTGATTTCAAGATTTCAAGGATTTCGAGAAAAAAAGGTGAAAAGTCTCTGCCCAGCATATAGCTATGAAGCTGCTACAAGTAGCATGTGCAGTAGGGAAAGTCTTAACCAGATAAGAAATAGAAACTATTCAGGTAGGCAAATCACTCATTTTAAATTTAAGAAATCCCTGAACCACACAGGTTTGAAAGACAAAACAGTCATAAAGAACATAATTTTGATGTTGCTTCCTTTTGCAAAATTATAGTCTTAGCAACTGCTAAAAAATGTTTGATGGGGCAAACCCCTGGCTTTGACTAAATTAGCTTAATTGTTATAAGTTGTTTGAAGATTATAAAGATAACTATCTTTTGGTTTACCAATAGCAGTATGTTTGAGAAAGTTCTCACATCACAGGCTTAATTTACTTAAGATTCATGAAACTGTTTCTATTTTGTGACTGACCAATGTAGTACTATAATGCTGCTTCTTGTCAAGGTAGGGGATAAAGCACATTTAAAATTTGTTTTTCCTCAATATGCAACCTTGCGTGTTTCTGCCTTCTACAAACATTTGATCCAGTAAAACCAGATATCATAAATATCCAGAAAAAGCAAACATAAAAGAGCAGAAAACAGCTGGGAGACATTTGCTTAGAAAGTTGATCAAATATTTGCAGACTGCTTTTTCCTCCCAGTTTTCACTCTCCTACTTAGGTGCCGAGGTAGTTCACTTCTTTATGTAGGCAATAGTTTTCACCTAGAGAATTCCAACCCCTTTTGCAAACAGCGAGCAATACATAAATTTGGATCACATTGCTGTCGTCTAAACTGCAACTTGCCTGTGGTGTGAAGTGGGTTTTGGCATACCCACATTCAAAGCAGCCTCCCTTAGTTTTGATAGTGTGCCATTATTGTATCAAACGGGTGAAATAAATGGTAGAAATGGAATGTGACCAGCAGACTTGAGTCAATACAACATTGAGGCTCAGCATTTAAGCCAGAGGCTCAGTGATTCACTGGATCAGGGAGGGGATGGAGAGAAGGTGCAGAGGGCTGCAGCACTTGGATCAGAAGTTTGTCAGGGGTCCTACAGCATCCAACAGACCCCTTCTGGTTTTTTTTAATGTGAAAGGAGGTACGTAAGGCATCAGAGAACAGTCACCGTGGGTCATGCATGGGGCACTCAGTGGACTGTTGTCTGTCACTCTCTTTCTTTCTTCTACTCAGGTAGATTTGCTGCAGCTTGAATTGAAAGGATTCCATTTGTCAGTTTTCAGGGTTGATGCAGTATCTTGCCTTACATCTTGATTGACTTTTCACTCTGTGCTTTTTCCTCTGCAGCTGCTCACAATTCCTTACTGTAAATTGTCACAGATGTAGACTTTGACTCACATGCTTGCAAAGTGAATCAGTGGCAACATCTGTTTCCCCAGAGGGATGGGTGCACCAGCCTCGAACCACCCACGGTGGCAGTGCCTATGGAAGTTGATATTTCCTGGCTTGCATTCTGGCAAGCATGTTCATTAAAGGGGAAAAAAATAAATGAAATCTATCCACATTTGTGTGGTTTTGGGCATAGGTGCGAAGATCTCCCCTGTCTTCAGAAAGGCAGGGTCACAGAGAAGGAGTCATGTGGTATCAATACTAACACGCATCTGAAAGTTTCAGTTTGCTCCAAGATTCCCTACATGGTTATTGCAGTCAGAAATAGCACTTTTCATGTGTGGCAGATGATCCAACACCCTGTCAGGAATTGTTTGTTATCACAACAAAAATACTTTTTATAGGATGCATTTTTCCATCTGTTGCTCTAGTGGATGTGCTGACCTGCACACGTTCCGTGCAGAACTGAACATGAATCCTTGTGGGGGTCTACCAATCTGCAGTGGCATCTGCAATCTGACAAACGAAACATAGCTGGATTTTAGGCAGCTCAGAAGAGGAGATACCAAGAAGAGGAGGGTATCTGTGAGTCCTAAATCATGACCCAAGTCTGTAGTTCTTCTGTGATTAGTTGTGTATTCTTTTTTAAAGACTGCCTCTGAGAAAGGTAATATGATTGAAAACTCTCCAACTTCAGTGGTAAAACGGAGGAAAACTGGAGATGAATGGCCACAGAGTAAGAAACAGAGGAACTGTTTTATGAGAAAGGATTAAAAATGAAGCGAATTTTACCAGGGTGGTTTAGTTTCCCCTTCCCTCTATTAGTGACACAAGGAACATTGCAAATTGTGGGCGAAGTGATTGCAAAAGAGTCATGGCAAGGTATGGTTTCACATCCTCTTTGTGGTCACACTCAGCCCTGCAGCATCCTATGTGGAGGTCTCGGTGGTAAGTGGAAATGCCCCTTTGACCCTGAGCAATCGTGGGCAGAAGTGCAGGCTGGCCAGGGGAGACACTGTGGGCATCCTGGCCTACATGTATTTTCAGGGTTTAAACATCTTATTTCTATACTTTTAGGACAGGGATGCATATTGTCATGACCATTACTCTCCAAGACAAAATCTTGGGTGGGAATACCTTTGTCACTGGTGTGAAGCACAGTATATAGGCAGGCAGCCTGACATCTGTCCTGTTTGCTGGCAGCAGCTGTGTTGTGGGATCACTAGACCCTTAGGACACTGCTTTACGAACAAGAGGTCACGATACTCAAGAGGTGGCTTGATGGGAACTTGATTGCAAGAGTAGGGCTTGCAATCAGAAGTGGGGTCATGAGCTTGGAAGCGCACTAGGAAGTGAGGTCATGAGTGGAAAAAATTTGAGGATTTGCCCTAAGAGCTGTGTTTAGTGCAGAGTTGCCCTTGGCCTCTCTTACAAGCTCCCATCGCTGTGTTGTTAATGCTTCTACAGAGGATTATAAAACCCCTTCCTGATCCATGAGAATATTCACTTGAATCCCATTTCTTTGGTACAGTTCAAAACACTTGCCAGCAGACTAACAACAATCTCCTTTGTCAACGTGAGGAAAAACCTGGGAACTTTGTGATCAAGGACTATTTCGCATTTTCATGAAAGCAACAGGAAAAGGTTGAGCCACAGGGGAGACATTTAGAGTCAAATAATAGAACTTGCCTCAGCAAAGCTATAACGCATGTACACACACCAGCCAGAGGAGCTTAGAAATCTCGAAGTCCTGCAGCACCAGAACACCTTCTCTGAGAGAATGATCCTGCATAAGAAATCAGACTTAATAGCTATTTGTAATTTAAAAAAGGCTATTTGTTTATATGTGCTGTTCTCATGAATCCAGAAGGCAGCTAGATATTCTCCATCTAAATGAGAAGTAAAATAATATCTCATATTTCCTTTGGAACTATGTTAATAGAGAAACTAATGTAAAACATGTAAAAAAGGTTGTGAGATGCTTTATTTAATATTAAAGCATTAGAAAGGGAGATGGTGCATTGTTCTATGCAAGCAATATAATAATTTAATTGATAGTCCTTTTACTGCACAAAATTTATAGCCAAATAGTTTATGTTTTATTAGGAACATTTTCCTGAGTGTGCAATAAGATCCTTATCTGTACATATTAACAATGTCCTTTTAAAAGGAGGCCATAGAGAGGGTTTCGTGATCTTCAGGAGAGGCAAATGAGATGCAGGATTTCCTTAGAACTGCATTTGATCTATAAACAAAGTTCCTCTCTGTACCTCTGAAAGTTTAAGTGCCACTTCTGAAGCAAGAAACAACAAAAGTATCCCACCAGTTTTGAATAATTATTTTAATTGAAAGTGTAGGGTTGTGTTCCCTCACCTACACAGAAATGTCTTGCAGGCACAGAGAAGAGAAATTATTTGTGGAATGCAGCATCAGCCAAGTCTCAACACACATGCTGGAAGGAATTGGCATAGGCTCACCTGGTTTTGTGTGCTGGGGAGTCTAGAAGTGTAGGAGTTTGGACTGGTTTTTCTTTTAAATTCTTTTAATTAATGCTACAGAATGGCAGATCCAAATTTCCCATTATCTGCTTGCTTTTCACATTTCTCTAAGTCAGATTAACGTGGCTGTCAATGGGACTTACCTTGCTGCAGAGAACATCAGACAATTTTCTTCTCTCCTCCCCCATTTCTCCTTTCCCTTTTTCACCTGTCTTACAATAATCATATTGTCTTCTACTTAGAGGTATTTGGCACAGTTTTTCCTGTTGCAGCAATTTGTTTTTTAACCTGGAGTCCTTAGAGCAGCTGAGCAAGTGAGATGTAGCAATTGCAGTTGATTGAATACATCAAGTCCATGTGAAGAATTGATCTTTTTTTCCCCTGGGGACTGTGTAAAGGAAAAAAAAAAAAAGTCAAGATTTTGGTTTGGATTAAAGTGAATCTAGATGTATTTTCCACTTTTTTTCTCCCCAAGGAAGAATGAAAACTCTCCAAATTACATTTTATATTGAAGGAAACATTCTGTTCAACCCCAAATGAAACATTTAGTTTTCCAAGCATTTGCAAGAAAAGCAAAGGAAATGAAGGGATAGATTCACAAAACTGGAAAATGAAAAGGAAGAGTCAGACACTTTTAACCTATTTCCAGAGACTCCTGGTTTGTCACTTTTCAACTGTGTATAAATATTGATTGGAACACAGAAACGAGCACAGAGGAGTGTTCCAACTCCTTCCAATTTAAGAAAAAGCAGACCAGAAGGCAATACTTTCCTTCCAATCCCTGTTCTGAAGCACAGCAGTGGTAAAGTTGAAGGTTGAGTTTACACATGCCTTCTTTGCATGGCGTAGCCTTTCACCACTTCTGACATGTAAAGCTCACTTTTCCTGTGATACCAAGCCCATGAATCAGAAGTCAGTGAATTTTAAGTCAGGTCTCTGCAGTCAACATCCAAACCTTCAGGTTTTAGTGCAGCTCCCTCAGTCTCTTGTGCTGAAACTCTTTCACTCTGTATGGGATATTTAGGAATTGAGACAACTAGAGCAAGTGAATGTCTCTCCTTACCCTGATAGGTAGAATGCTCAACTGAAAGGTGGGAAAACTGCAGTTTAGAAATGCCTTAAGTTCTTTAATTACTAATGAAACTAGTTAACAGGGCAGATTGAGAGAGATACCCTGCCCTGAATACGAAAAGGGTTGATATTACTGGTGAACTTCTGGGAGGTGTGGGCTACTGGTTACACCTCCTCTGGCAGAGGAAGGAAATCAGTCTTTTCTCACATCCACCTGTGTTCTCCAACTGATATAATGCTAGTTAAAAGGATACCACAAGTAATGCTCTCTTGAGTCTGGCTTTTTTAACTTTTTTTCAAGCCAAAACAATTTGGTGAATTTGACCAGTCTGCCCCTTGCTACATGTATCACATGGCAGATATTCCACCAAACAAAAAATGTCCTTGAACATGTGTGAATTTACAGTGTGAGTCCAGAGTAAGCAGTGGGCTGAATGAAGCCTTTAAGGTGAAATTCACCTTTTCTTTCAGAAAGCTCTAGAAATCAAGACTATACATGGCATTTCTCTCAACACAACTAGAGGTATAAAAGTGGTCTATATGCAGTGAAGGGAACTGTAGATTTTATAGGGCAGATACCATATCCTTTAGGTATAGTTTTGTACTTGGTCTAAGCCCTTGACTGAATAAGTTGTTTTGAAGTTGCTTTTGGCATTTGGGTATCTATGGAGAGAATACTAAAGAAGAAGAGGAAACAGCTACTTGAAACTACTTTACTGAAGAGGATGAGCTGAGAGATGCCTGGCTTAGGGTTGAATAGATTTTCCAGAGCTGCACATTTCTGTGGCGGCATCTTCATGAACATGGAAACTTCCTGTGTTTTCCTGGTATGGACAAGAAAAATGACTGATACCAAGCCAATTCTTCTGCCTGGGAGTAAGTTACACATTCCTTAGGCTTGCAGGCTATTTCCAGTTCAGTTTCAAGAGTTCGTTCTTGAGAACTCTTACTGTATTTTTGTAGAAAACAGTACCCGTATATGTCTTCTTGTATATGCAGATGGAAAACTTTCGTTGGCAACCCCAGCTTATGTTCAGAAAAGCTAATGTAAGTTGAGCAAGCTGCATTGACAGTCAAGTACTAGCATTCATAGCTTGAGGGTAAGCAGAGAGCGAGAAATGAGATATTTTTATTCCAATTTTGTGTTAGAGCTAGAAAATTAAAAGTAATTTTGGAAAAGTGAGAAAGTTTAATTTTGCCCATAAAACCTCAGAAAATTTAGACAAAAGTGAAAAGGGAGAAGCAAGCTTTTACCCAAGTGTTCCATACAAGATCCCCACTGAATTTTCAGTTTGGTAGGTGAATTGAGGACACTGGAATAGACTGTTCTTATATTGGTGACCCTAAGTTTTGCAAGGACTCAGCATCAGGACTTTCCTGTGGTGTTAAAATACAAAATTTCAGTGTATTTCAGAACAGGTAGAGAAGAAAATGCTCTTCTCCACACTTTTCCACTGTGGCTGAGTAAGTAGATAATTTACTTTATGTTTGATACAACTATATTTATTCACAAAATATTAATATTCATGCTAAAAGCCACATCCATGTAATTATAGTACAAAAACAAATTTAAGATTGATCAAAACCATTCATTTAACTTGAAGTAAAATATTCAGTTTCCTTTGTGGGATTTTAAGCTCTTCTAAAAAGTCTTTTATGTAATAATTGGACAATTTTAAAGTAAAAAATACTATTTTAAAACAAGAAAGGAAAAGAATACTGAATATATCAAATGAAACATTTTCACTGTTGTTCATCCTTATAAGATCTCACTGCCAAAAATATTAATTAAATTTAACCCATCCTT
Source organism: Coracopsis vasa (assembly GCA_026283785.1). Lineage (NCBI taxonomy): Eukaryota > Metazoa > Chordata > Aves > Psittaciformes > Psittacidae > Coracopsis > Coracopsis vasa. The sequence continues at coordinate 14,854 of JANHGB010030082.1, forward strand.
CCCCTGATCTCTTGCAAAAAGCATTTTTCTACAGATAAAATAGTGAGAATAAATAACCTAATCTACCCTAGAAACCTGATGCTGTACTGCTGTCCTCCTTTCTCTAGCTCACACGTGTGTTTTCTGTCATTTGCATGCATGCTCAGATCACTGCCCTGATATTCATTTACCCTTTGAGCTGTGCACAGAAATGTACAAGATATACCCTTCACAAGTTTAAACAGAAAGATCTAAGATAACAATATACTATGACTGCTTCAGAATTTGGACAGAACACATTCAGAATTAATACATTTCAGAAAGTGCAGTGAGTGATGGTGATTTAACTGCTGATAATGCCATGCTGTCCTGCCTTCAGTGACCTGCCTCTGGCGAGTCCTTCTTTTCTGCCTCCTCATAGATGACCATGCTGGTTCTGCTGAATTTCAAGCTTAGCTCTTTGTGCTCACGATGGAAATCGGATTATTTTTTGCACATTTGTGTGCTTGTTTTGTTTTCTTCTGTCAAAAATACTTTTTACCTGAGGAAGAAGGAGTTAATAAAAATAGGCTTTCTGCTCTTGAAATGTCAGCCACAGCTTCTCGTCACCCCATGAAAAGCCCTCTTGTTTCCTTGCTCAGCTCCTCCTGAACTTCAAACAGTCCTATAATCCCTTTGACCTTAGAAGGTCAAACATATATAAAAAGTATCATTCTTTGTGTAAAGGCACATTAATCATTCTTACCTAGCCCTTTATTCTGTTCTGAGGGCCCTGTGATATTTTAATTCAAGAACTACCTTCTGGCATATATAATTTCAACTCTTAAACAGGTACAAGAAGAGAAATCCTCTTACAGAAAGTCTCCACTTTTGCTGACTCTCTGAGTACAGGCATCTCATTTTTTGTCATGATTCACTTAATTGCATAATTTAAAATATTAACATTCACTCAAAAGGCACATATCTATGTCCAATTGCACTATAAATAACATTTAATTAAAATACCTTAATGAGTAGATGCAGATTTTTAAGCATGCTACTCTCCACTTCCATGAATTTGGCAGGACTTGAAAGTCCGAGCACTAAATTCTGATGTCAATGCAAATCTGGAGTTTAATTTAGGTCAATAAAAAAATTCCCTGGACTTCCAGCTGAAGGCAGAATTCATCTCCCTTGTAGAGCTGTGTCCTGCAGGGAAAGGGAACAGGCAAAATGAAACCCAGCTAGAAACAAAGCAACTTGCAGCCAAACTTAATTAACTGTGTGGAGCCTGTCAAAGGTCAGGGCAAGATCGACACAGAAAATGCAAGTGCAAGACTGAAACAACATTGGCAGCAGCATAACTGGAGCAAAGACAGAAATGAGGCTTTCAGGCAGTTACAGCTTCATGCTGAAGAACTAAACCAGCATGGCTCTGCCTTCAACAAGCAGCTCAAAATGTATTGATGCCAATGGGCAGCAATCATGCTTGTTGTTAAACACTGCCGCATCAGGCCCTAAATTCAGAGCAGGTGGTGAAACAAGCTGCACCAAGGAAGTTGATGAGAAGTTGAGAAGTGAGCATGTGTTGTAGTTGTTTTGAGCCTGACTTATGCTTTCTCAGCTTCCCAAACTTGATGCTCTTGGAGATGCCTTTTTTGAACTGAAACACCTGTGCACTGGTATTCTGGTTTTCTTTTTCTTGCCTTTTTTTCCTTTCAGTAGGATTGTTTGCAGGTGGATTGGCAGAAAAGTTTTTAAGTCTAGTTTCCTGAGCAGTGTTGAGACTAGTATGTTTGATTGCTTATTTGGAGCATGTCTGCAATGAGATGCTTGGAAAAGGAGTGTGCAGAAGCCTTTCTGGATGAGGTGGTTTAAAGGAAAGCTGCAGGCTACAGAACTGCATCAAAGTGCCACAGCTGGTGAAAAAACACCAAGGTGATTTATTCTACTTTTAGCATTGATTTTATTTTTGTGTGTATAAACAGCCTTGCATATAAGTTATATAAGAATATAAATAGCAACCAACTGCTGTGTCAATGTGCCAGGGAGGTTATGCTGATGTGTCCAGACCTCTTCACCTTTTCCTGTCCCTGCTCCTTTAGGGCTGGAAACTAATTCTGGGCACATATGGGGTCAACAGCACTGCCCTGAAATTTGGGTATCTGACATGGCTGTTCTCAGCTTCCTTCAGCTTTCCTGTCATTATTCCAAATGGAACATAAAGTGCTCACTAATCCCTTTAAATATTTGGAAAAGGACAGTAAGATGATGAGAGAAGGACCACTCAAAATAGACAAAAAAAAAAAATCCAGGGAAAAATGTTCATTTTTCATGTGCTGTGTTTCTCCAGAGGTGGAGGCAAAATGCCTCTCAATGATTGTTGTCTCCTGCTGGCTGCAGAAAGGCTGTTCCTGACAGTTCCCTGGTATTTTTATCTTTCCTTCTTTCTTCCCCTTGGCAGGAAGCAAGGGTAGCTGCCACATCAGTAACTTCTGTAAACTGGAAATGAACCAAAATAATGGTTTAATGCCAGGAGGGCAAAGGTGGACTATAGACAAAATATTATCTTGGCTGATAGCATGAACTGACTAGCCTTTGGGCTGCTCATGCCAGGGGAAAGCATGATGCAAACCAGAGGACTGGACAGAGAATAAGAGGAAATATTCTTGTACCTGTGAGAGAGTTATATGACTGTGAAATGCTCCTGTTTCTTAACATGGGATCCTGCCATTAAATTTGTCTCAGACCATCAGTCTACCACCCTGTCACACACTTCGCAGTCCTTTGACACTGCCACCCTTGCAGCATGGCAGCTTTCTTGAGCTGTTAGTGATGGGTGCCCTAAGCTCAGAGGCATGGCTCCCTTTCCTCCTGTTAGCCCTTTTTTCCCTGTTAGCGAGGTGCGTTGCAGCCTCCTTCCTTCGGCAACTGCCTATTCCCTTATCCCAGTATCAAACCTTAAAAATTGCCCCCTACCACCCACCAGTTCAATTAACCTCAAAGGGCTTTTCCCCTAGTTCCTTGCAGGGGTGCAGCACTGTGCCTCTGGGGGGTATATTTTTCTTCTTTCTTCTGAAGCTTCAGTTACTTTTGTCCTGAAAGAGTTCAGGCCCCTTTCTGCCCCCCAGGGATGTGATCCATTTTCAGCTCCTACCTTCTGCACTACACCTTTTATCTACACCGCTGTTATGTTTTGGCCACTGTGCCAACTGACTGTACGGGGGGGGCCTTTTCCCAGTCTTTTTCTCATATATGAGGATTCAAAATCACATCACAGGAGGCGTGTATTTACCCTTCTTGACCAACAGCTGTTTCTTTGTCCAAGCCATGAGTGGCTTGGCGTCCTAATCCCACTAAAGGTACCAGCATTACAAATACCCACCTGGCTCAGACACCTGATATTGGGCATGAATTTCTCTAGCTTGCCTCCCAGAATTTGAGACAAGTGGGTCAATAGTTCAAGCCTGATTTGTGATCCCAGCCCAGCTTGGAAAACCATTGAAATCAAGCCCTCCCTTAAGGTAGAAAGGACAGAACTCTTCTCCAGAGACTTGTTGAGAAAAGTATGCAGTTGTGCCTGCAGGTTTATTGATTAAAAAAAAAAAAGAAAGCATAAAAATTAACCTAGGAACTGTCAGACCAGGTGCTTTACCCGGTGTTAAGGGTTTCAGGGTATTATTGGCAAGCTCCAGTGTTGTTAATGGACATCCCAGGTTTCCTGCTGGGACACAGAAAATCGAGGCATTTATATTTTAGCAAAGAGCATTTCCAGATACATATGTGAAGGAAAGAATCGAAATTGCATTGCAAGGGCTTGCATGAAAGTTTAAAGAGCCTCTTGTTTATATCTTTGAGAACAATGCACAGCTTATTCTGTGTACTTCAGTGTGCAGGAAAGGTCCTGTCTAAGCCTGCTTGCTTTGGTGGAAGCTCTGACACACTACTTTCTCCTTGCTCAAATCCTTTCCAAATTCAAGAAGCATGAACACAGCCCGAGATGTGTGTGACATACTGAGTTCCTACCTGTTTCTGGTGAGGATGAGCATGAGTTCAAGGGAACAATTTGAGGCACACTCCTCCTCCAACTCCTTTGCTTTCTTTTCACTCCTCTTTTATAGCTGGAGCAAAGCTAATAATCCTGCCTGAGAAAGGCTTTTCATGTGTTACAAAGAAGCTGGCTGGAGGAAGTTGACAGTTCATTGGTATCCAGGAAGAGGTTGATTACCTTCTTTATAAACATCTCAGAATAAGGCTATAGAAGTAATAAAATATTAAACCTGCACCTATTTAGTTTCTTGTGCACTCTGTCAGGAGATAAGTGAGGCAGAAAGTCAAAGAGTCATCAGTGGGCCAGTGCATACAAATTGGATTATTTTCCCAGAAAGGAAAAAAAGTCAGTCTGTGAGTATCTTTTACAGGTAAGGAGGAGAAACGCATAACTTCTAGCTGTTGGATTCCTAACCATCCACCCAGCCCTACTTCTTTTACTGGAGAGGCCAACAACTTTCTGCATCGTGCTGCTTTACAGATATTAGGAGGTGATTAAAGGAAGGATCTAGTACAGGCTCTAAAACTTATTAAAAATTGCCTGTGACTTTAAGAAGGCATATCTTTGTATAGCCTGACAAAGAATCTTTGCATCGTATGTGCTTGTTCTTACTGGGGTTTGTAATATTACACCTGTTTTTGAATACCTGGTGTATGGGAAACTTACTCTGAATAGTCAGGACTTTGCCAACAGCACCTAAAACTAATTTTGCTTGAGTAACCTTGAGCTGATGCTGAATTTGGTGGTATGGAAGAGGACAATGCCTTTTTGCCAGTCCCATCCCAAGTTTGTGGTGCTGTCTAATTGAAGCTGTTTGTAGCATCCAGACTTTCAAACAGCTTGGGCGTGCAGACAGAAAGATCCCACCTTTCCCACCCAAAGAACCATCTGGTCCAGCCAGGGTGTGTACAGGGGAGCTATATTCATCAGTGGGGTTGGGATTCTTTTGCTCAAGAAGTAGTTGAGGTGGAGAATAGGGAGGTGGAGAATAGGGATCTTCAGTTCAGGAAGGATAATGCCCTTGTGGCTGCTTGATGTCTAGCTGCTCTGATATTGCCAAATATTCAGCTGTGCAACAGGGACCATATGCTGTATGAGAAGGGATCAATAACCCCATAAGAATCCTCTCTTGGTCAACACAGCTGTTGAACTGTGAAGATCAGGATAGAAGTGGGAAAGAGAGGTAAGATAAGGTAACAGGGGAGTATTGCAAAAGGTGTAATGAGACTGAAAGGGTAACACGAGTGTTGGACATTTGAATGGTAAACACTGCCTTCAGTTGATGCTGTTCATTGCCAGAGTGGGAAATGTTGTTTTGTAACAAAACAACACCACATAGAAAATGTAAAAAACAACATGTCTTGGGAGTCTCCAGGGTGAGTCCAGGATATCTATTGGTAGTTCAGGGTCTCTACTGGATTCAAATGGTTAAGTACAGGAATGTAAGAAGAAATGTAAGCAATTTCAGAATAATTTCTGCCCAGAAAATCTCCCCAAAAGGAGGAGAACTTTTGTTGTGGAAGAGATGGGTCTGCTTAGAAGTTAATGTAGGCTGGGTACTGGTGGTCACCACAGATGACTGAGGAGCTATTTTGCCAACATGTTTGCTGTGCGATGTAAGACACACACACACTGTGTAATCAGCCCCCCTGACAAAAGTCAAATGGAAAATCAGTTTTGGAGATTGGATGAAGGTTCTGTAGACAATTAGAGTCTGGGAAATAGGTTGTACTTAACCAGAAGGTCTGGTCAAGAAGGTCCTCAGAGGCTTAACCATAAGATTAGGGACCATAAACTGCAGAGCAGATTCTGAGGTAGCAGATGAGATAAGTTTTAAGCAATGTAAAACAAGAAGGTCAGGATTAGGAGGAAGAAAATTAGCAAAGGTCAAGTCAGAAGCCTGTGAAGAAGGATCAAGAGCTAAGTGGGAAATTACAAGTGAGGTTCAAAGGCCAAAGTAAAGACTGAGCAGACAAGAACGCTGTATGCTGAAAACATACATAGGCCACACGGCAGAGTCTACCTGTATTGAATTAACAAGGACCAGAAACTCTGATTTTTTTTGCTGGGTCTCAAATTCTTATAGGGATCAAACTTGGAGGCTGCACTTGACTTTCTTCAAAGAAAGGAGATTTATCACAGACAGAATCCTCTGAGACTCTTCTTTTTGTAGATTCTATGAAGAAAACCAGCTTTAAAAAGAAAAAGATGTGAGGGACATGATGGTAGCTCTTTCTCCTTGCTTGAGATATTCAAATATTCAAAATAATTTCCAGTGTCCAAACCCTTCTAATCTAAACCTTCCAAGTCACCCAAGAGTTGTGGTCTGACTGCAGGAATTGCTGGCTGACTTGTGCGGTCTGCATGCCACAGGGCATGATCACAACAATCCCTCTTGTCCCCAGCTGTCAGGATGCTTTGGAGAATATCACACCTTGTGGCATCCAAAAAGGTTCCTTGCCCATTACTGTTGCTGATTTTACTTAGCCTTCTCTTTCATCTGGGTCAAAAAACAGCAAGCAGAGAAAAGAGGGTAGTTGTTGCCATTTTTTTTGGCCTCAGCAGACTACAGACTCATATTATCAACTGCAATAAAACAATGCTGGAAAGGAATTGAGTATTTTGGTGCAGAGTACTTGAATGAGCTTCAAAATCTTGTGTGTTCCAGCTGAAAGATCAACATCATTTTGGTTTGAAAATGCTGACACTGCTCTGGATGGCTGCTGCCATCATGACTTCATTAGTGTGGCGTGGATTCTTTTTCCCTTTGCGCTGGTTTTACTCTGAAGTAGCTCTGTCAGCTCACTGGAGGTATATCTGACTTAAGCAGAGAGGAGAATCAGGCCACAAATGTCCTATGCCTAACTCTTTCAGACAGGAAGAAACTTCTGGTTTGGATCCGTTTGGGTTAAGATTGAAAGAGGAAAAAAAGAAAGAAAAAGAAAAAAAAGCTTTTAAAACCTCAAAACCAAACATAACCTTTCTTTCCCCTCAGCAGCAGGTTTTGCTTATGAAGTGATAGTATATGACTCTATTTAGTGTGCTGGAGCTGCCCCACAATGACACAGTATGTTTTCTATTTTCTTTCTGGGAAAGAGCCGGCTCCCCAGCAATGATGTGTGGACACAGTTTGGTTAGCTGTGGAACCAGGAAACAGTGGGTTTGCAGAGCTGACGCACTTTGGCTACCTCTGCCATCTTTCATCGTCTGATGGCATAGACAAAGTTCATCAACGCAGACATGACCTAGAAGGATGTTTGTGCATTAAAACAATGAAGTATTTGTTTCAGGCAGCTTTGATGACACTGAAATGATATCACTAGAAAAGCATTTTTCTGATGGTAATTGCAGCCTACTGCTAGATGTAGATCTTGACTGAATTTTGTTCGTTTTACTGCCTACATGACCCGATGTGGGTGTGATGCAAAATGTCAAGCTAAAGCAGAGGATGAGAATGGCAGAGCATTGACATGGCATGGATAAGGTCCAACAGCAGAACTGGGTATTGTTCTGGATTTCCTAAGTCAAGCACCTGAGGTTTCCTTTGTACATGAAACTATGATTACAGCATACAGGTCCAGTGGCTTGCAGAGTATCAGTTGCTCTCCAGCGCAAACTCTCTGCTTGTGGGTGCAGCTGAAGATGTTGATACAGTTTTCTGTGCGACAACCTGACTCAAAGGCTATTAGATGCAAGGATTTTTGATCCTTTACACAGATTGGAGAAAGGCCTTTTGAACTGCTACTTGTCTTGCCAAGACAAGTGAGATGAGTGGATTGTTAGTATAAATAATGGATTATTAATATTAATTGATGGCAGTCAGCTAATGGTAGATCTATTAATTGTAGGTCCCAAGCAATTCTTCTTAAGGAAAACTACTATCTCTGCAACTTTTCATCACTATTGATCTAGGAGAATTTGAAGCTGCTGATCTTCATGATGTACATGTGGTACAAAGCTCAAGTCAATCCCAGACTTCTTTCTGATGAATGAGATTTGTTGCCTGAGCATTAGGTTTTTTCAGCATTTTGATTTAAATCAATCTATGACATTGTCTATAAACACTCAGAGGCTTTGGTAGGAGAAGCATTTACAAACCAGTCATATACTACTTGGCAGCCTGTGGTTATAGCTCATGCAAGCCAACACTTTACTACACAACACAATAGGCTAGATTCATCAAAGTGATAGCAGGGTCAACAGGGTTGAGTTGCCAAGACATAACTCACTGTAATTTAGCAGCAATTTTAGTTTTATTTCCTTTTTGATTAATATTTAAAATTTGATTAAAAGTTTCCAGGGGACAACAATAGAGCTGTGGAATAGATGTTTAAGTTCAAACTGATAATGCAAAACAACAACAAAAAGGTCCCCCTAAACCTCTCAGCAAGACTTTTTGCAAGAGAAGTCCTTTATGTCAAAACTAAACAGCCTGTTCCCCTTCCACCTCTGTTGTTCTGAGAAATGAGGACTGAACTAACATGTTGCCCGTTATGCGCAGCTAAAGGAAATTTAAAGACAATACTACTACAACTCCTAAACATATCATCTAGCCATGTAGATAATTTATTTTCACAGCTCAGATCAAAGAGCTCATGGACATTGGACTCAGTCTGTCAATGGTGTGTTCTTTGGAAGAAACTCCCACTGTTACATGATTGCTTTGCCACTGCTTTCTAACAAAGTCCTCAGACTCAGAAGCTCCCTTTGCTTCATTTCCCTCTCCTGTCCCCTGGGTTATGTTTCTCATCACTTATGCTCTGACCATTCACACCATCCTCTCTAGATGAACAGAGATTTTACTTTTCCTGGGTAGTGCTGAAATCCCCTGTTTCACTAGGGAGGGTGCTGGGTCACACTATCAGTGGTAGACTCAGAAACTTGACCTTGAACTTGAAGAAAGAATTTTTTGCCCCAGAGTAAGGCTGTGTTTCTTGCCTTTAGTTTTACAGAGCTGGCTGCTGATCTGTGCTCTGAGATGACTCACCAGTAACCTTGTCTTAGGTCTACCAGCTTTGGGAGGCTTTATGAAAATGCTGGTGACATTCATATGTCTAGACAAAGTGAGGAAGACTTAGGCTTTCAGGCTTTCTTTTTGGACCATACGATGGCTAAGACAATCAGTCCTTGTGTAGTGGATTAGGTGTGACAGCATGATGTTATCACACATGGGAGACTTGAACCTGTTGCAATGTTTTTAAAGGTGGTTGGAGCATACATGGTTCTGTGTTGTGTTATGTGTCATGGTGGGCTATGTGTCAGGTGTGTCAAGCCACAAAAGATGTGAAAAACAGGCTGCATGGAGGGGCAGACAAGTTGCAGCTCAGACATACTCATGATGATCCAAGGCCAGTGCGGTATGAACAACCAAGGAATTGGCTTACCAGTGATAACTGGGAGCTCTGTGACTGCTCTGTATACATGAACAATTTAGGGTTCACAACCAGAAGCAGATTAATGCAGAGAATTATAGAATCAACTAGGTTGGAAAAGACCTTTAAGATCATCAAGTCCAACCATTACCCCAGGACTGCTGAGTCCACCACTAAACCATGTCATTAAGGGCCTCATGTACATGTTTTTTGAACACTCGCAGGGGCAGTGATTCTGCTGCGTAAAAGCGGTCTTCTTCTTTCTACTTGAATGGTCACTACTGGTTTTCCTCATTTCTTGAGGAATGTTGCTTCATCTGTATGGCAACCATGTATAATGGCTATCATACTGCTCCCAAGGAGTACTTTTTGGAAATTGGTCCTTTATATTTGGCAGAGCAAGACATCTGTGGTTCTAACAGAGTTGGTTTTGACTTGGTTGTCCTCTCAGCTAATAAGCTTTCTTAAGTCCCCCTGCCCCCTTTTTTTCCTCTCCTTTTTCTTCAAAGCGTTGCTGATAATACTTACTGATTTTAATTCAATGCCTGTGATAACTTGGATAAAAATAATGTCTGTAGCAGTCTTGAGTCCTCTGAGAAGTGGACTGCACACCTATCGCACACAGCTTGCAGAGCTGTGACAATAGGAAAGTGTGACCATGGCATGAGATGTATGGTAAAACAAGCCACGTTTCATGTTGCCTGTTAAAGCAAGAGAGGTTGAGAACGGCCACACTCTCATGTATTTTGGCAGCTACTTAAGTTTCCCTATTCTTGGCCACTTTCAGTCCTCTGGGAATTGAGGACTTTATTTGGTGGACTGGGAAAATCTGTTCTGAATTGACTACAATATATGTATGTCTAAGCAGTGGGATGAACAGTAGGGCTGTTTGTAGTGCAGATCAGCATACTTTATGTTAGCTCTCAAAATGCCAGGAATGGGACTACTTGTTATAGCAGAGCTTTTTCAAAAAACTCATCTACATCCCAATTATTTGCACATATACAGGAAGAGAGCAGTATCTTAAGATTATATGCTTAAGGCAGTAGCTAAGTATCATCTAAAGTTCTCACTACCTTAAAATCTTTATTGTTTTTATTTACCTGCTTTGATTTATTTATTGTGTTGGATCTGTATCTTTTAAAAGAGTGAAAGGTGATATGAGTAATTATAGAGCAGCAACATCTGCATTGAGTAATTCTTCTTGCTTAAAAAGAACATTGAAAGTGGAATGAAAGACTAAGACTATCATGATATACTTGAATGTATCTGGCACAGCTTTTGCAGTCTGTTAATGATCTTAAATTGGATTATAATAGAATAACAAATAAAGGAAAGTAAGTTGGTACTTTTAATTTAATTGTCCATCCTGATAAAAAGCCTCCACAAAAGGTTTAGACAGTCATGGTGTGAGAAACAAAGTGTTTTGAGAAAACAGGAAAGTCAACACCCCTATCCACCGCACAAAAGCCCAATAACATTACAGCAAAATATTTACAAACAGGGAGCTGAATTCATATCCTAAGAGAGAAGTTACCTTATTTGCTAATGATATACAAAAAGAGATAAAAAAGAAGCGCCATATAATAGCACCAAATTATTTCAACAAATGTGACTGGGGAGAATGTCAGATAGGCTTAACTGACTTAAGTGAATGACACATAAAATTCAAAGAAAGCTATAAAACAATGTGCTTTTGGAAGAAACATTTGGAACTCAGAATTAACACCATCACCACAGAAAAAGTTCTTAAACTAAAGCCAGATCTCTAACATGGGAGGAAGGAAGATCATCTCAGTAACTTGCTGTAGGTCTTGTGTGTCTTCCACTGAATCACCTACACACTGTTGGAAACAGGACTGCAGGCTGAGACTTTGACTCTGACCCACTATGGCTGTTGAAAATCAGTATTTGGGTGTTAATTGTGAAAGCTTTGCATTCAGCATATATATATATATAAAAAAAAGAACTCATACTTGCTGGTGAAATGCCTAAGAGATAGGATGTCAAACAATTAAACAGTCTGATATGTTCATGGTGATGTGGCCTCATCAGAAATACTGTGCTCACTTCAGTAATCCAATCTTAAGACCAGTTTTAGAGTTTATTTTAGAAAGGAGATAAATGCCTCTGGAGATGCTAATATGGACAGGTCTTGAAGATAAGGCCATGGACTAGCTGGGGCAATTCCTCTGATTTGGTTCAACAGTGGTGTGTTTTCTTTGTCTCTAGCATGTTCAATGTTTAGGCAATGACTGTTTCATTTCCTGAACTTGCATTCATCTTGTTTAAAGATGCACTTAACTGATGTTTAATAAAATATCATGGATAGTCTTGAATTTAATGAGTTGCCCTGTCAGATTTCATTTAAATCCTTTGATTTTTGTCTTACATTTATAGCCTAAAGCTCTGTGTTTCATTTTGACCAGAATTATTGCTCTAGCTATTGGCACTGGATTTCTTGTATTTACATACCTACAAAATAAAGATTGAGCCAAACTAAATTAAAACTTAATAATAATAAAACCCCCACAGAAAATGAAAACAACAACTGAGCTCCATACTTCACCTCCTCAGAAATTCTAAACCACAACACATCAGCAAAAAGTACCTTTTTTGCTTTATTACTCAAGGCATGTTTATGTATTTTGGGCCTGAAATGAATGGGCCCTTCTTAAATGCGACATCTGTGTATTTTAAAGCAAGCTAAACCTTTCCGTGGGGATTATGCTAAATTGGCACCCACAGAGATTACAGGCTCGTCTTTTCATGTGGAGAGGATGTCACCCCACATGTTTGTTATTGTATTGAGTGTAACCTGTGCTCCTGCAGTGCCTAAAATAGCTGGTTTGCTGGGGTGGACTGAGGGATAACGCAGCCTGTGTTGCTGGAGCTCCATGTCTGCCGGTATTTGCATTCATGCCTTTGCACATAAGCAGTCATAGACATATGTTACACACCACATGTATATGCAGCCCTGTTTTTGTGATGTATGGCTGCAAGTATTCTGTAGCTACATCCACGTGTGAACTGGAGTGCCATAGTTGTGCTTATAAAAAGCAAGCACAGGACTATATTACTCTACCAGAAGTCATGAAGCCTTTTGATAAGAACGGGTAAAACAGAAGAAGGTATGTGCTGCTCTTGCTGCCAAAGGATCGGTCATGGAATATAGCATCTCTTTTCCTATGTCACTATTTTTAACAATGCTTATGAGATTATTACTTTTTTTCTTTCTTTCTTTTTTTTTTTTTTTCTTTCCCACTGGAGGCATTCTTGGATGTGTTCTGGTATTTCAGATTTTCGGGATGGGGAAATCTGCAGCTCTGACCTTTCAGTTATGCTTTTATTTTGTTTGGTACCACCCTTATTTTGCAGCTTTGTACACACAGGTATGTAAACAGAGCAGTCACCAGTACACACAGAGAACAGCACAGATGAACAGAAACTCCAGAGTTCATAATGTGAAATTCCAGTCTTCAAGACTGCTTTTCATTTTATATTCTACTGTATTATCTGAGAAATAGAAGCAGCCATATCATTCGATATAGCCGTGATGAAGATGAGCAAACCATGCCAGAGAGCCTTGTGCAAACTAAGCTTTGGCATTTCAAATTCTTATATTTGCACTTAAAGTCATAAACCTGGATCTTCTCCTAAATGATATTTCTAATGTGAAGGGTGTTCACAAGTTTGATGCTGATTTAACAAATTGATTTTGAGAGTGTATTTTGGTCCCTTCTATGAGACCTTTTAAAATACTGTTTGACAGGCAACCAGCAGCTACTGCAACCATATTCTGAAGAAGCAGATGCTCAGGTGTGCTCTGGTGAGATAGCAGCAGCCTATGAAGTTGATTGGTGCTTGTAGCTATTCATGCCATATTCACTGTAAGATGCTCTTTTGTTTACTATTGATGTAATCCCTTGAGAAAAAAGATCTGCTGGAGGGAATGGCACTACAAATTCTCCCAGGTAAATCAAGAGCTGTATTAAAGTTGTAATCAAGCATTTGCCCCCCAGACTCTGTTTAACTAAGTAGCTCATGGGAGAGGTTTATTCCCCATTTATAGTGAGTTCAAGTGGGACAAAAGATTCGTGTTGCCAAGGATTAAGAGGCAATGACCAAGGTAGTCTTTCTAGCATTTTGTGCCTCTCTAACCTGAAACCCCAAACTGTGTATAAAATACTTCCCTTCTTGCATTTCAGTAAAACATGGAGTTATTTCCCCAGTTTTCTTTTAGCTCGGTGTAAGGCATTTTACTTTCACAGTAGAAAACATTATTTACATCCTTCTGTATTTTCCCTTCCTTTCCTTTAAAGTTTTTCCAGGGATTACAGAATAAGCAAACCCTACAAAAGTAGTTTGTGAAAGTTTTAAGTACATTAAACTTCTCCTTGTTAATGAAGGAGAGATGATTGAAATGAAACATAGATGTGTCCGGGGCTTACTCTTTCAGGGCTGATAATGAGATTAAAAAAAAGGATAAGTAAATGCTCCTTAATTAGGCATCTGTTATGTCCCATCGTGATCAGTGCTGTACAGGACAAAAATGCCAAATGACAGTGACATTTTTCATAGTTTTGAAAAGAGTATTTTTCTTCACCCTTTGCTTAAAAAACACAAAGAGGCTGGTTTTGGTTTGCTAACAGATATTTTTAAATCAGTTTGGGAAAAGTTATTCCATGAGGTAAAGATCCTGTTTGAAGTTGAAGCTGTTCATCTGAAGAAACATCCGTCACAAGACATGAAAACAATGATTTCTTTGTGACAGAGAAATCAATGAGACATCTGTTTTAATGTACAGCCCAGAAATAATGCAGCTAGTTCAAAAGGGAATCATAAAGAAGGCTGCCTTTTTGTCTCTTCTCTCTAGAGTCCTTAGGATGAGATTCAGCAAGGTATTTTGCATTAGCAGGACTTCTTGAGTTTGTGTCCTTAACTATGTGGTTATGGGGGACTTTTGAGGATGCTGACTTTTAGGGCTAAATGAGCCATGAGGATTCGCGTTTACTGGCCTCATAAAAGAACCCCATTTGGGGCTGGATTTTGCTCCTGCTTTCCAGAACGGCTGGTTCTGCCCCATTCTTGATAGGGAGCACAGGAGCTGGAGGCTGCACAGCCAATGGGATGCTCACAGGAGGTCAAAGAGCTGATACACAGCAGGCTTGCTCTTCCTGGAAATACTGTGCCTTGGCTGTAAGCTCCACATCCGGAGAGGCAGCTGAGCATGTGTGGATGTCTTTTCACGTGGTATGATTGCATCTGTTTGTCCTGCTTGCTTCCCTTTTCTCCTCTAGAGCCCCTGGAAACCTTGTTCCTGTCTCTTGTCTTTCATGCTTATACCATGAATTTAGGTTTTCCCTTACTGTTCTTTGCAGTCTCTTTATCTTTCCTGAATAGTAATGATGTGGGAAGTGGCAGAAAGAGGTTTAATAATGGTATACATCTCTTTACACTGGAAGGACCCTCCCCAAAAAGCTTAGATACCTTGAATAAGTCCTAACCCTGTATTTGTAAGGTTTTTTTGAGGAGAAGAAGAAATTAAACATCGAGGGCTCAATTACTTCAAAGCACATTGATTGGCAGTGTTTTCTAGCTCTCTGGTGCATGTATACAGTATTAACTGACTGTAAATCATCCATTAAAGCCACATGACATGCAAAAAACCAAACCCAT
>JANHGB010030086.1:0-14112 GCA_026283785.1 Coracopsis vasa
TCTTAACACTCAAAACAACAGCAAGCACAGCCTGTTGATATTCACAGAGATTTAAGTCTTTGCAGTATAAGTATCCCAGTCTTTCCATTAAACTAGGAAGTTTTTCTTCTTCAATTGGATGAGTAGTTTCCAGCACAAGGCAAACAGAGTTTCAGTTTACATCTGTGCGTAATAATGGGCTCAGAATTTCTGTGTTCTCTCAGAACTGTTACACAGCCACTGTGAAATGTCATTTCAGGTACTTTCAAATGAGATTTACAATATTGTTTATTCTAGCATTTCTAAAAGAAAATAACATTTCAAGATGAACTAATTGATGAATTTTCTTTTGAAATGGATAATAAAGTTGAAATAGTTACACTGTTCTTTGAGTAGAAGGTCCTCTTACCTCCAGAACATCAGGAAAGGAAACAAGACACTTTTTGTAATTTGTTTTGAACACAGATCTATAGTATTGGCTATAACTTAATTTCCCTACCTTTTTTTTTTTCTTTAGATATTCGAATACCATTAATGTGGAAAGGCTCTGATCACTTCAGCAATAAAGAAAGTATGTAAGATGTAATAACTACTGTGATAAACAATTGCTTATGCTTGTAAATTTAAACTGGATGGGGGAGTCTATACTCATTTTAATCCCTTCTTTGACCTTTCAGTAGGTCCATGTTTTACTCTCTGTAGTTCCTCTTGAAGGTGTTGGTTGTGGCAAGCTGAGTTAGTTCAAAGTCCTGTGGTTTTGAATGATTAGACCCTAGTCTCTAAGAAGTCCTCATAAGGAGAAATTCCAGAGGAAGCAACAGACAAGTGTTGCTATTGAATGGATAGCTGAGAAACTTCTGATTAAGCATGTTGTTCTATGTCTTGTTTACACTTGAGAGAGTATATTGGAGCCTGTTTCCAGTGAGAAATTTAAATAAAAGTTGTCTGTTAGTGTTAAATATACTATTGGATAGTCTTCAAGTGCGCGCATTTTGCTGTGTCATGGAGATTAACCCTAAATCTGTTCCAGCTGTCACCTGGCATTGATTTTACTTTGATTTTCAATATGGTCAGAGGGGCGAATCATGGTGAGATATTCTAATCCTATATAGTATATCCATAAAATGATATAGGCTTTGGATCGAGTGTTAGAGGTTTTTTTGCTTAATATCAGCCTTATTTAACAAAATTATATTTTTTACTAACATTTCTGAAGTTGCTACCACAAACTATAAGTGATTATCAGAAAAAGTTGAGCAGAGGTAGGCATTTTTTTCCTCTGTGAATATTGCTTTACTTTCTCAGCAGCTTTGATAGCTCAATTACCATAAAATCCAGTGATGAAAATTTATGGTGGGAAAAATTGGAGGGCAATTCCTTAGAGGTCAGAATTACCATTTCTTCTACTTTTGTTTACTGGAAATATTTAGTATTGCAATATGTAATATGGCTAATAAAACATTTCTTTGGCTTTCTCCAGAATCACAGCGCTATGCAGTTTTTTGTTTGTTCAGAATGGGAGCTGAGGTTTTTGACACAGAGGTGGCTATTGTGGATAAAGCCATAACAGATCTCTGTTTTGAAAATGTAACCATATTGTGAGTATAATTTACTTCTGTTGAAGGAAGTATGAATATTGCTGTTTCTTTTGAAAGTGGGTATGACTATGAGTAAAATTGACTGAGGTCCACTAAGTTTTTCTGTGGACAAAGGAATCAGTAGAGGTCCTGTGGATGGTGGAACCCCTTTTTTGGAAGGTTGGTTTTCATGTACATAATGATGCTGATTGTGCCACTTGAACTCTACTTCTTTTCATTTTTGCTATGCTGAAGCATTTTTCTTCATATGAAGAGATAAACAAACTTGTACCTCAAGGACAGAATTAGTTTACTACTAGAACCTGAAAGAATTATGAAAGTATAGGCATGGACGTTGCACCCAGTGTTTTAAGTATTGTTCTGTACAGAAGGCTATGATCTCTTTCCACACTTCATGTTCTGTTACACGTATATGAACATGTGCTACAGCTACAGTCCTTATAGTTGAAGAATATGAAGAATACTAAACAGGAAATTATTCACTTGTCTTCAAAAGTAACCTGGAAAACAGTAGAAAGGTGTTCTCGTAATTCTTTGTGCCTTTAGAATTTTTAATAGCGTCCTGAGATGTACTTAACTGCCCTCTCCCCCACCCTTTTTTTTTATATTAATAATTTAAATTTGGTCTCTTGAGGAAGATTGACTGGAAAGCTGAAACTACTGAAAATTTTAAATAAAGATCCTGAAAACTGAGTGGTTGAGAGAAAGTAGATCTTTAAATCAGATTTTCTTCAAAGATATGAAACTTGACCATTAGAATTTTCTGTGAAATACTGCAACAAAAGCAGAAGAGGCAGTCTAACTTGCTTTGTATCCCCCGAGATAAACAGACCTTCTTTTATAAAAGCCCTTGGGATGATTTCATTATGGGCATGTGTGTAATTACATGATATGTACCTGAAAGATGAGGTCAGGCTTCCAGTCTGATGACTGAGCTTGAGAACAAAACAACCAATAGAAATGAAAAGAGAAAGCATAAGCTGTGGACAGAAGTTAAGTTATGAATGACAATTTTTATTGGTTACAAGTGAGATAGGATTTTTTTTTTCCTGTAAATGTGAAGTAATGTGAAGGGAATGGGGTGCAACTAAGATACCTTTAAAACAGCTCAATCTGGTTTAGGGCCATAGGCATGGATAGGTTTTCAATTGTGATTTTTGTGTAACAGTAGAGGGCAGATTTAAGTATGTTTGAATGTCTTGCCTGTGTATTTCCATAACATGGAGGGTTTTTTCAGTTTTTAGCCTAACCGTTGAATTTCCTGTTTGCATTTGTTTATGGTTTAATTATAACCTACATCTCATGACTTCAGCGCTATGTTACTCCTGTGTACTCTAGTCTTTAATTCCTTATTAATGTATGTCTTTGCCTGAATCTTATGGCATTCCTTCCCTTGATTAGAAATACGTGTTATTTATTATATAAAGTAGCAGTAGCATTCCTTGCCTGCATACTCTGTTTATTAACAAATGCTCTGAAATTTTCTCCTCCTCCCCTTCAGTGATGAAGCAAGACCAGATTTCCAGGTGAAGGTTGAAGTGTATAGTTGCTGTACAGAGGAGTCTTTATGTGTAACAAATACACCTAAGAAACTAGCAAAGAAGCTTAAAACATCCCTCAGCAAAGCTACAGGGAAGAAACTCAGAGCTTCACTGGAAGAAGACAGCACTGAATCCCTTTTGCCTCCTGACCCTGTCATCCAGTAAGGCATACATATTGATATTCTGGTTTCATTGTTTTTAAAATAGAAATAAGCCAAATGTATTGTAATCTTTTGGCAAATTGCCAATGAATTGTTTATTTCTGTACTTACCAAGTGAAAAAAAAGTTACCTTTTAAATAGGAAATGAGAAAGTAGGTGTGATCTCCAGTTATGTTGCTCAGCCCTGGGACCTGGTTCTGATCTTGAAACACAAAAGTAGGCTTTATTTTTCTGCTATACAGCTAAATAGCTGGCAAATCCACTGTTACTTGCAAACTGTATAGTATTTTTAGTTTGACCTCTGGAGGAAATCAAGCTTGTACAATCTGTTTGTCTGGGTCCCTCTGTCCATCTACCTCTCCTTTTCCCTTTTTGCATTTACCCCCTCCCCAGTATTATTTTTGCATCTAGCCAATTTTACTCATAGTTAACAGAGAGGTAAACATGTCTAAAATCTACAGGTTGTGTCAAATAAAGAAGTGTGTTTTGTAGGCAGGAGAACCCTTTCTTATACCCTCTCTCCTAATGAAGCTGACCAAGTTCTTTTGTTGTGCCTAGGATATATGCTGTGCACATGGGGACCATTCCACTTGCTGGATTTTCAGTGAAACTAAACTGTTCGCAGTTGCAAGCTGCTTAACAGGAGTTTTCTTAATTGACTTTAGCACAGAACATTTTAAAATGTCTTGCTGGTTTTCAGTGTTTGTAGAAATAAGTGCCGTTCCCAGTAATTCACCTGTTTCCTTTTAAAAACAATAAGTCTTTCATGCGTTTTTTAAAGAAGCTAACTGCCCACTAATATTTCCTAGCTACTTTAATTTCATTAAGGTTTAAGCAGGCCAAGTACTGAAATTGTAAATACTAATGATATTTATTTTTTAAATTATTATTTTTTTTTAAGAAAGCGATGTTTTCAAGGAATTACTTCATTTTAGGCAGCTGAACAGTAAAGAATCAATGCCTAATTCTAATTATCGAATGTAGTCTTAGTCTACCTTCATATATCTATTTGCCTGGATTTTAAAAGGAAACATGCAAGCATATTCTATCTTTGTCAAACTGTTATTACTGTATACTGATACTACTGTTTCAATCAAAAATACACATCCAAGAGATCTGCTTCACAGAGCAAAGCAAATTTCATTGCTAACATTCCAGTGTGTTCCACCTAATGACAATGTATCTTTCAATCTACATCATCTCAGGTCACTGTGCTTTCTACAAGCTCCAGTTGGGTGATGACACACTATCATTATAGTTTGCTTCAGATATAACCACTAGCTTATTTTCTGGCCATACTTTCTAGAATATAGATTGCCTGTCTTTTATGGAAGAAGTATCAGTAGATAATTTAAATAGTTGCCTCTTCGCTTTTGTTTAGCTTCTGGTTTTTTTATTGTAATTGCATTTTCCTTTCCTCCATCTTGAAGTTTATTGTTTCTACTGTAAATAATCATCTCACAGTGACTGTTACTTGTTTAACAAAGTTAAATGAACAGTGATATGTCTAATGATGGCTTTGCTAGGTGATTAAAAAAGATTCTTGAAGGAAGTTATCATAGGCTGAAAATAAGTTGACAATTTTTATTTATTTATTTATTTTTAATAGACTTTTGTTAAGATACATATTTGTAAGACATTGGTATGTAGCTCTTATAAAAGGGAAGAGATTGCAAGATTACAGGAGATCTTTCAAGTATTCCCAGAGCGCTTTACTAGTCCAGCAGGTGAAATTCAACTGCAACAAAAAGGAACTTTCTGTATTATATTAATACCTTTTTCTCAGTAGATTTAATTTGTACAGGCATTTTTGTTTTCAGAGCACCCATTGGTGAAGTTCTTAGCTTAGAAATCTCCCTGGTTAGTGAAGAAACTGTCAGCCTTGTAACTTCTTGTAAAAGCTTAGTGACAAAGTGTTTTGAATGCTTGCTTAGGTTAGTTAGCTTTCATTATACTAACTAGTATTCTCTCTACTTTTAATTATCTGTCTTTTAATTTCTATACAGTCTGTTGCCTGTTTATTTTTTCTATTTTAGCCCCCTTTTTTTTTTATATATATATATATATTTGTCATAGTGAATTTATACTATTGAATTCCAGAGTGAGTAGGTTGCTTTTTGGATAAATCATTAGAGAGACTCCATGAAGTGCATGTTTATTCACTTGCAGAATGGGCCTCTGCATAGACTTGTTATTGCCTTTTATGTATTGTCCTCCAGTGGGCTGGAGGCATGGTTGTGGTGTCTGTTTGAATTGGCAAATTCATTGTGATATTTTGCTAGAAGTACATAGTCTATTCTAATGGCCTCACTTTTACAACTGGGTTCTTTCTGATACCTGAAGGTTATCTTTGTTTTTGCCTTCTGTTATTTAAGGTCTGATTGAAAGGTGAGCATATTAGACTTTTTTAGATTTTTTCATTTTTTTTTTTTTTTTTTTTTTAACTCACATATCCTCCACTCTGTATATCTGGATGAGCGAACTAACATTGGGATTTCTAATATTGGGGCTAATATTCTGGAATCTGAGGTGTACTAATATGCATTGATAGAAAGGGTGATATAGTTACACCTTCCCATGCCAGTGCCTGTGGGGCAACTTTGGTGCCTCTGTCTCTTGATCAGTAAACAGATTTAACAATGCACCTTTGCCACAGGCATGTTGTGGAGATGAACTGGTGTTCGGGGTTTTTTTTAATAAAGTTATTACATGGAAGAATACTTATAGATTTGCGAAGCACTGAATGAGATGCAGCAGGCAGATTATTCTTTGTTGTACAGAGATACTGACATTTAGGGCAGTTAGCTAATTCTGTGAAATACAGAAGTAAAACGTAGTCAACAATCCTGAGTAGCCTGTTAAGTCTGAAAAATGTTTGCAGATGAAACTTTTCTAAATCGTATTGCAGCTGGCTGAAAGGAGTGACTTGTATTTTAGAATGAAAATGTTAGTTTGAAGCATATTTTAAAAGTGAAGTAGCTATTTTTTTTTGCAAGGTTGTTGTGGTAATTAGTCATGGTTTAGGAAAAAAGTTTAAAATCAGCAAAGTTTTTATCCGTGAAAAGAAACTGAACTTTTTGGTATAGTTTAAATAGAATAGCAATGTATTGCTCAACTGCATAGCAGAACATAATCAGTGGCAAATATTCTGTTAGTGAATAGTCTTGCAGGGAATATATACAAATGCCGATGAGATTTCATTCTTATTGCCCTCTTATAATGTTTCACAGTGCTGTTTCTTCACTTGGACTGGTATATCATATTTAATATTCTCTTTCTTCCCTTGAGATAGATGTGTAACACATCTGCCTGCTAACAAACTTGCTACTTTCCTTCTCCTCTTTCATTAGGGTTAGGTAGGCATCTGCCCTGTTTCTCTGAAGAGCCAAAGATTGTAAAAACATATGTTCCCAATGTGCTATTAGGAAAAAATAACATTTGAAAAATATTGCGATAGAAAACTATTATTTTAGTGATGTTAGTGCAGTGGTGTCTTCTTATCTTTTATACCACTAAGCTGTCTTATGCTCTCCTGAGGAGATCTTATGCTAGATCCTGTTAGAGAGAGTAGTTAGTGACTTTGAGGGGTTTGTTTTCTTGTGAATTTTGTTTAAACAGCCATTAGCCAGGTGGAATTCTTACTGCATCGCTGAACTGTAAATCTGTTACTTGGTCTGAAGAGTATTTGGGGGAAGAGGTTAAACATGTACCAAATTTATACTAGTTTATTCCAAGAATTTCATTCCACATGCACTGTGCTGAATTGTAAATGCGGTTTTTTTCCCCTAGGCAAAATCCAAACCAAAGATACAGCATTCTGAAACCTGTAAGCACAAGTGAAAGAGTCCTTTATGCAACAAAACTGACTGCAGGACTTCTGCACAGATTTCTGCATGCAAAGAATCGAGCTATTAGACAATATTAAAAAATACGTATATAAACAACTGTTCTATAAAGTGTAGTCTACACAGGCAAAATAGAAGAGCAGAGCATCATGGAGGAGCAGTATAAAGCCTTTTAATTTTTAACTTGTATTTTCAGATGAAGTTTGCGTCATCCATTGTTCTAAGAACTATAGCAGTTTTTGAGCCTATTACCAAATCTAGTTGCTTTAGGCCTAGGAATAAAAGCTGTAAAGCTATTTAAAGTTACTTGGTGTCTGACTAGAGGAGAGAGATGCCTTTAGCATCCTCAGGGTGCAGAGTCTGGATAGCATAACCTTTACAGATCGGTTTGGCAGCCCTGGTCAGAAGTCTCCTGGCAGACAAGTCCAGGAGAAGGCTATGGAAAGAATCACCTGATGGAGCCTTATGTCATTGGGCTAGAAGTTGTGAGGTGAGAGGGAACTAGAGGTATGCAGTGAGTGGAGGCAGGAGATAAGCTTATAGGAGGCAGATGAACAGACTGTGGGGCAGTGTTGGTTTATGAGGAAAAACAGAGATATGCGAGTTCTGTGGGAAGAGGTTTTGGGGGGTGGCAATCTGTGGTCACTGACAGGTGCTGCCTTGCACCTTGGCATTCCCTAGTACCCAAATGTGTTACCTCAGGTGTGTCAAGACTTCCTTTAAATACTGCCTGAGCAATGTGAAGCAGAAAAGTCTTAAATGTGCCTTTTCTTTCACGTTTAGTGGAGCAAAGTACAGTATGCTAGCATATACCACTTTGGGGCTGGAGAGTGCTGAGGACAATTTTAGGACTCACAACCTTACTATTACAGGAAATGGTAAGTACATGTGGTATTAATTTAAGGAAATAAAAAAACCCAGTAACATTTTGCATTTCTCTCTCTTGTAAACTACAGGCTTAAAGATATTATTTTTCTTGATACTTAATATAGAACAACTTTAATAAAATATTTAATGGCTCTAAAACAGGCATTTGTACACAGCTGAATAAACAATAAGTTGAGTAAAATTTCAAGTCCAGCTGAAAATTTAATTCTTTTGGGAGTTTTTTCTGTCATTTGCATCTTGGTCTTAAGTGAGTTATAGCTATATACAAATTATTTCCCCTTCCTCACAACCAAGGAAGGGTATCAGAATGAAAAAAAGCTTTTTTCCTATGTAGTCAGGAAGAAAGTAGAAAAATAGCTTCAGTTCAGCTAGGTTGTTTCAGGCCCAAATTTAGCAGAGGACGTAAGCATGTGTGCTTACATTTTGTGTTTGTCACTGTACTTAACCTCTGGGGCAGCACAAGTTGGCAGCAGTCAAGCTAGCTGCTAACACAGGGACTATGTTTATGCTGCAACTGAAGTTAATGATTTAAGTAGCAAGAGTACCATTTTTGATACTTTGTCCATTATTTTCTGAAAGGGTGGCCGCTCCCATAAGCCACCCTCTAATTGTTAACTTCAGACGTGGGACTTTCACTGTATTTCACTGTAGCATCTGGGAACTTTATCTTTTACTTGGGTAAACTTGACCTCAAAGAGAATTTCATCCTTTACACTGCACTAATTCTAAATAAGTACAGATTTGAAGATTTATGGGGCATTTGTTTCTTGAAAGGTTGGATGGATAATTCTGAGTATCTTTGTAACCCTTTCTTTATTTAGTACTTCATACTCCTTCTTCAAATTCCTTTTTCTGTCATTAATTTACATAACTTAGTCTGGCGAGAAATTACATACCTGGAAATTTTGATTCATTGCAAGCATTTCTAAAACATGGCCGAAGACAGAGTAGTATCAATGGAACTTTGTATTACCTGCTTCTAATTACAGAAGAGAGAGCCTATTGCATAGCAGAGCTGAGTGAGGAGGGGTATTGTAATTCATTAGAAAGTCCTTGGAATCCTAAATGCTCTTCTGGTGCTGAAGACAGAAGTAGACACAAATTCTAAGCCTTAATTAAACAATTTGCAGCAAAGCGCTCATATTTAAATGTAGCTGTGCACTGCAATGGGATGGGCTCAGGGATCCTACTTAGATGAGGTGACCAGTGTATTTATCTTTCAGAATGTCTCTAGCTGTGAAATGAGATTTAGAGCTATACTTTATGTAAGAACAACTTGTTCTTGTAGAATAATATCTCATTTTTACTTGATTTTTTTTTTTTACTAAAAAGAATTTTATTAGACTAAATCTGATTTTTAGTTTTCAGTTACATGATGAAAACTCTTTCTTTAAATATAAAAATGGATAGAGAAAGTCAAATTACGTACGTAGGGCAAATGTTTGGAACTAAGTGTTGTCTTTCTTTTGCCTGATCTTTTCCTCTAGAGGAATCCTCTTTTTGGCTACCCCTGTACGGAAACATGTGTTGCCGTTTAGTGGCTCAGCCTTCCTGCATGGCTAAGGATATGATGGCAGGTTTTCTTAATCAACAGGTAAGAAGACTTTGCTTGTGTTTACATAGTCTTCTGTTAACAGCTGTCACTAAGAGTCAATTGTTAAAATGTTTGCTTTTACCTGAAGTGGTTTCTTGAGAACTGTTATTTTTCATGTATTCTTTCTAGAGCAAGGGCAAAACTCTATCTCAAAATGCTGTTCACAAACAGTATCTTCAGTGGCTAAGTGTAAAGAAATAGATGTTTCCTTGGCATGCTTATCAATAAAATTATTTAGGCTTTTACCTAAAGATCAAGTATAGTAGTTGTTTTAGAATTGGTTTAGGCTGGTACTTGATGGCAATAGTTCTAATAAACCTATGGCTCTCATCCTTGTATCTGCCTCTCATTGTGCTAGCACAAGAGTTCATATCACAGCATGGGATAATCTGACTGGTGAACCAAGCTGTATTTAAACTCATCCCTTCAAAAATGATTCATGTGAACTCGGTTTACTTCTCTGTTTTGGTTCATTGCACAACTAGGCAAATGGAAAAGGTGTTAGTGGAGGGCCAGAGGGGCTGGGTTATTTGTCAGGAGTGCTGAATTACAGGCTTTGAACTTGTTGTGAAACTATAATACATTTATGAAAGCTGTTCATAAAATTCATTTGAGAAAGTGGAAATGCTAGACAAATGTCTTTGACATTTGTTGAATGTACTGTGTATTTCCAAAGTGAGATACTCCTTTTATTTCTCTTACTATGTAATTAATTACTGTAGCTAATAAAAGGTGGTTTCTTTCTTACAGTGGACACCAGTTCTAGATTTCATTCTGTGTGAACCAGCAAATTCTGTATTGTTAGTGTAACCTGGCAATAATTCTGCAAAAACTGTAAAACACCAAAAGACACTTAAAGCATTGCTAACATTTCAAAAATCAGTGACTCTGAAATGTTCTGCAACAGAAAGTTTTTGTTTTAGGAAAGAATTAGGTGTGGCTAAGTTTTATTCACATAGGGCTGATCTGAATCTTATAATACGCTTTTAATTTATAGTTTATGTTTGGCAATTTCTGACTATTTCTTCCTCTTAGCAAATTATAGGAAGTCTAACTAGCTGGAGAAGGCTGTATTGCGTACTAAGAGGTGGCAAACTCTTTTGTTACAACTCACCAGAAGAAATTGAGGCTAAACTGGAGCCAGCATTAACAGTTCCCGTCAACAAGGTAAAATTTGTTATATGGGGTTTTTTATTTTGTTTGGGTTTTGTTTATTTCGGGGAAGGTTGTTTTTTTTGGTTGGTTGATGTTTTTTAAGACATACTGTCATTTGGGCTCTAAGCTGCTGGTATGCAGAATGCTCTGTAGTTAGTATGTGGGTGGGATATGCTTCAATGAAATTTGCAGTCACTGAACTTTTTAGCAAGGATATTACATTTCTTACCTGAGAAGGTAAGTTCCTTCTATTGCATTAGACTGGTTAACATAAAGGTAAAAAAGAGGATGTTTTTCTTTAGGAAAAGTGATAACTTCTTATATGACAGTTCCATAAGACAGCCCTTGGAAATGTATTACTTACAGTCCCTTAGCAAAGCTCTGGTAGAATTTTGTCCTCAGCAAGGTGGAATTTTAACAAAAGCTGCTTTTGTGTTATTTGGCCACAGTCTTAATTAGAAGGAGAGCTAGAAAATTGTTCAAAATATTTCAGTGCCTTAAAATAAGCTGCTTTTCTTAAGTGTTTTTTTATAAAGCACAATAACTTTGGAAATTCTGCTCCCTAGAATGACGTTATTGCTGCTTTTCATGCCCTGGTTAGAAAGGCTAAGTTTAAAACATAAAGTTAAGATGTTACTTACTATTTGGCTAAAGAAGTATTAAGTATTTAATTAGAAGTAATATTTAAGTGTTCAATGTAGGAATACTATTGGAAGGACTCTTTAGAATGGTGATCATTAGAGTGAACAGATGCTTTCAAAAACTGATTTTGGTGCAGTTATCAAGAGTTAATAGCAGGCAAGGGCGAACTGAGGGATTTAATGTTATTTGCAATTGACATACGTGGATTCATCTTATGTAAGTAGACAGACACATTTGAAAACTGTGTTAAGCACAGGTCGATCTGGATTCTGGTGCTGTACTACTGTGGATGCTTGATGCCAACACTAATTCTGAAAGAAACATTCCTCTTGTCCAGTCACTTGTTACTGCTACTGCGCTGCTTTATACCCAAGGCAGGCATTAGGGCAGCTGGCTGATGAATTGGACAAGAGAACTGGTGTGGGTTAAAATTAGCTCATTTTCGGGGCAGGAGGAGGGTTGGCTTCAACTGTGATTCCCTTTAATAAAGTCTCTTAGCCAGTTCACTACATGGCTACACAAATGCTTGTGTGGTACAAGAAAGGGGCTAGGCTATAACTGGGAATGAGTAGGGACATGGATTAATAAAGAACTGCTTCTTACAACAGCAATATCAGCTTTCAGTGGCTTTATAGTTTCTGGAAAATATGACTGTAGTCTTACCTATAGTGAGACTTGTATGTAAACCAAACATTTAAGCTAGGTATAACAATGTCACCTGTTTGTGTTAGTACTTCTTATTTAATTTGCTAAGATTCAAATTGATTCCTTAAATAAAACTACCATTCTGCTAGTGCTGTAGCTATTAACAAAGTCATTTTTTCTTCCAGTTGTTCATGCATTTACATTAAATGTCTGAATGTCACTATAATGAAACTATTTAAGCAAGTTTACTTGCATACATCTTCAATCACTTTTAATTGCACTACTCAGCCTTTGCCATAATACTGTTTTCCAGCTGCTCACAATATGAGTCAAGAAATGTTAAACTTTAGTAAATTATAGAATTATTAAATCCATATTCTAAAATGTGACAGTAATTATTTTTAAAAAGTATCTATCAGGCTGCCTCGTATATATCTTTGTCTTGTCTCTGTTTTGGTCAATATCCTAGTTTTGCTTTTCCTTTTAAAATATCCATATTCTACTAAGGTATTTTGCTCCCTCCAAGTTACCAATATGCTCAGAACTTAAAATCCAGCTTAATAAGCCTTTGCCTAGAAACTGTCCATACGTTTGCAGAGTATCCTTAAAGCTAATATGTAGAAGGTACAAAAATAATGTATCTTATATCATTTTACAATAATGTCAGACTGCTGGAGAATATGACTGTGAATCCTTCTTCAATTTAAATTAAAACCAGAAAAAAAAATCAATTTAAATGTATTTGGATACTTTACTACTTAAACAGTTTCTCTTGAAAATAACTTAACGCCTGCAGATATTTTTTGACTTCTTTGTTATGAAATTTCTCTTACAGATTAAATGAAGGCAGACTAATCATATGGGCTTGTCTGTTATGTGTTGTTATAGAAACAGCAATTTCAAAATGAAAGTTGAGCTTGAACATCCACTCTGGATATTCTAACTAAAATCTCTTCTGGTTGCATATGTGGCATTTTCATTTGTAATGTGGAGCTGATCCTTTACATGTAATTGAAAGATACTTTTTGAAAAGTAATAAAATCATCTGGATTTATGAGAAACTCTCTGGAAAATATTCACACTGATAGCCTTATTTCCCGTTTCTTTTGAATTGAGACTCGAAGAAGCCATTAAGACTAGCAAAGTCATTACTTCAACTTCAGATGACTTCACTGCTACTGCTGTTGAGCAAGAATGGTTCTGCAGTTCCTATTATGCAAGTGTTACTATTATTGTTCCAGCTAAATGTGATTATAACATATTAAATTGCACAACTAAGTAGGAAAAGAAAAATGATATTTTCTGTAGCAAAGAAAATTTGCTGGAATCCAATTTGAACAAGAAATACTCCTTGTGGGCCAGTTCCTGAAATTTTTTCAAGTTTTCTTTAGTTTGAAATGAATAATAAAGGCCTTGCTACACCTGGTAGCTTAGCAAATAGGGGTGTGTGCCAGCATTTCACGTTAGTGGCTCAGTATTTGGAATACATATTCTGATTGTATTCCGGTTACAGATTATAAAACTTTTTTTGTGTGCTATGTATGCCTGAAGCTTGAGGAATTCTGTGATGTCGTTTCAAATGATCATAGGCTTGTGATTTCCTTCCTGGCATATTTTGCCAGTGCAGTCTTTGCTGTGGTGCCATGCAGTGCAGCAGGCCCAGAGCTATCTCTGTTCATGCTAATTGTTGAGGTCAACAGGATGAGAAACAGCAAATGTTTGCAGCCTTCGGCTCAGGGTTCACAGACTGATTGCTAAACAGTGTAGCAGGAGTGAAAGGGCAAAATCAAGATGGTATTTCAGTCTGGAGAATATAAGGCTTGGGAGATACTTTAATGCAGCCTTTTGATACCTTAAGGGAGCCTACGAGAAATCTGGAGAGAGACTTGTTTACAGGAGCATGTAGTGATTGGACAAGGGGAAATGGCTTTAAGGTGAAAGAGGATAGATTGAGATTAGATATTAGGAAGTAATTCTTTACTGTGAAGGTGGTGAGACACTGGCACAGGTTGCCCAGAGAAGTTGTGGCTGCTCCATCCCTGGCAGTGTTCAAGGCCAGGTTGG
>JANHGB010030088.1:0-22662 GCA_026283785.1 Coracopsis vasa
GGGTACAGTCCCAGCGAGGGGTGCTTGGGTGCAGGAGAAGAGTTCCAGCACTTACTGTGAGCAAGTAGAAATGAGATCAACCTGACCTAATGGAAGGTGTTGCTGCCCATGCAGCTGGGGGGTTGGACCTAGGTGATCTTTAAGGTACCCTCCAACCCAATCCATTCTGTGATTCTTTTTGTAATAACTGAGGAAAAAAAAATACTGTGATGAAACCAAAGCTCTTGCTTAGGCCAAATGGAGATAAAGTGAAAAGTAAAACTTTGGATTGAAAGGCCAGGTTTTTCTTAAGGGTGTCAGAAGTTTTTATCCAAAAGGGTATGGTGTCTGAGCAGTGGTGGCATATGTGCCCATGACCAAGAGGTCTTGGTCTTCTGGCAATGCTTTTGGCAAATTTGTGGCACATGTAGAAATGGTTGCCTCCCAGGCAGGATTGGTCAAGAAGCCTTTGGGAAATCTTCTGAACTCATTGCAATACCTCACCTTTCTTCCCTCTTGGTAACTGTATTAATACCACTAGGAAGCCAGTGTGTCAGGCCATCACTGCTAGGGTCTGGGGGAGCGGAACAGAAAGATCATTTGGTTGGGTTTCTTCATGGTCTCTTTTTTCAAACACTTTAAGGAAGAGTATGTTATTTATGATTATTTCTGTAGATTGCACAGTGTGGCTCAAGGTTAACAGCTGTGAACCTTGATCCTATTTAAATTTTACTGTAGGCAAAAAGTTGGCACAGTTACTGTGCCATTTCTAGTTTTGTCATGACAAAACCATCTCATATTATAAAGAGAATGTAAAATCTGGTTTTAAAGTTGGTGAAAGGACTGGCTGAGATTCTTTCTAGTTTCATTGATGTGTGTACTGAGCTTGAAATCTACATTGCAAACCTACTGCCAAGTTGTGATAAGGGCTTACTAGACATGGCTGAAGCTGAACTCCACATTTAACTGATAGGTCTTTGATGTTACAACACCTCAATTGTGTCTTTATCTAAATCAGTATGGCAAGTGACAGATATAAAATGAATTATCTGAATGAGCTAATGTATATTGTTATCTGAGAAAAATCCACAATTTAGTGAGGAATCCAGAGCTTCTGAAAGGGAGGTGGCTTAGGGTATACTGGAAGATAGTGTTGACTCGGGAGTCAATGTCAACCTCCTTTCCTCAGCATGGGGTTTTTGACACCAAGGAACATGCTGCAGAACCTTGTGCTGTGTGTCTGCATTGTGGTCCTTGATTCTGATGATGGAGGACATCTGTTCCTCCTTCATGCCACAAAGTCATACCTGCTTAACATTTTTTTGAAGAGAAACTCTCCTCTTTCTCCTCTGTAAGTGATCCAACTGTGTGGAAAGAAATCTGAATTTAGTCTGCTTCTTGAAACTCGGGTTTTCAAGTTCTCTGAAACAGGGTTACTGAGCACAGGTAGTCCTATATGACCTTTTATTCCCTAAGAATATAGAATATTATTCCCTTTATATTGAAGCTCCCATGCAATGATGGAAAAAAATCAGGAAAATAACTGTGGTGGGCATATATATTAGCAAAGCCTACCTCCAACTCTGTAAGTAGATCTCATGGTCATGACAATGTACAGAGCACTGCATCTGCAAACATTGAGCATCAATAGAAATGCATAGGTCACAAGGATCGTACGTGTTAGTTGAAGGCCAGGAGTTATTCTCATGGTGTTGATGCCTCAGTCTTTCCAAAACAGGCTCTTTGGCAAGCTTGTTTTGAAAAAGACTTGGGCTTGTACCTGACATGGAGACACATTCTTCGGTAGCCTCCCAAACATTGACTCTATGTACAAGCTGATATAAATATTTTCTAGTGTTTTTGAGGCTCTATTAAGGGATAGGTTAAATGGTAGCTGTTACTGTATAGTAGGTTGAATAATAAATTGATTTTTCCTTCATCATCTCATTTATAGATTTCCTGGGAAAGTAACAGGAGATACATGTTAGAAGAGATAGAGCTAACATACCTGGTTTACATGGTCATTTCCTATTTTCTGATTCTTTTCTTGGTAATCTTTCTGCTATTAACCAAAATCTCTAGAGTAGATGATAATATATCTCTTGTCTCTTCTGAAATATATGTTGAATGCTTTCTGCTTGAGAAGTCTCTATTCTTGTCTTTTTTATAAATTTATTTTATGACTCTCTATTGTGGCATGGTCTTTAATTTGTTTCAGGAGTCTTCCCATCCCTGAAAAATGCATGAGTCTGTCTGGCACCCGTCCTTTTCAATTGTCTGTGAACAATGAAGGAAGGAATTTATTTAATTTTTATAGGCATTTTCTAAAGACAGCAGTGGGAAAGCTAACTGGACTATAGTGACATGTACACTTCACTGCATCTTCAGTCGTGTTTTCTCTCAGAGTTCTACTTGAAACTCACTATAGTAATACTTCTGCTCAATATAAGCCAAGAAAGAAATACATTCTAATATCATGTATTACTCAGACAGTATCCAGGGTTTTGACCAAAACAGAATTGTGTAAATTGAACAGCTTAGTTGGTTCATGTAAATAGCTTCAGGCTTGTTAGTTAGCCTTGTGAACGTGTTTAACAGTATTTTCATGTGGAATATTACTCTGTAATCTTACTCGGTAATATTACTCTGGAATATTACTGTTTTACTAGGTGTTAGGTTCTGCCTATGGGAAAATCTACACATGTGTAACTTTGTTTATAATGCACAAGTCTTTGATTTCAAGGAGTCTTTCCAGAGTAGAAAGCTTGCATTTGATCCATTTCACTTACTTTCCTATGTGGTGCTATTTGTTTTCTTGACTTGATCATAATTTTGTCAGCTTCCTAATTGAAATTAATCACACCTTTTTTTTTCCCCTCACTTCTGATACAAATTGTGTCTAATTTCTAACACCTACACTAAGATCTCAAATGGCAGGCACCGATCTTTTATAAATTAAATGATTAATGACTTGCGATGTAGAAGCCAAACTCCTTGACTTAGGTGTGGCCGCAGCAGAAGCATCTCCTTTGCATGGAATGTTCCAGTCCGGCTGGTGTTTGGGATGTTTATGTGTGTTTCGATGGCAAGGGCCCAGCCCACTGAAAAATCTGCCATAAGATGACTCACGCTATTACGACAGAAGGTAGAGTCATCGTCTTTTACTTAAAGTGCATTTAATTTAGTTCTTTATTGTGTATAAAACCACTTAATAGTTTATGCAAATTGATGTAAAATATATTTATACTACATGACAAATAGCTTCTACAAAACTCATGTACATTCTTTTTAGCCTTAAAAGTGAAAATGTTTGCCATGATGGATGGTGCTAATGGTAAATCTAATGTTTACTTCAATTAAGACAATTAGATAAATACGTATTAGAAAGATACTCATCACAATTGCAGTTTAAGCAGTTAGTAGCATTTCAGAGTTCAAAGGAGAAATGGAATACTAAAGATACTGGAAAATAATTGTCAGCCTTTATTATACAGTCCCACAACACTCACTGTGCACAATCTATGCTTGATAATACCAGATTCCCTTGATTCTTCAGAGAAGGATGGTGTTCAGTGATTGCAGCACTGAAAACTATGTGTGAATGCTCAAATGCAAATTCACATGTACCTAATTAGTGTAAAGGTATATCTGCCAGCTTACAGCAGAAAAAATTACTTTTATTTAAAATCATGAGGAAACACTCTTAAACAAAGGGAACAGTGTTGCAATCTGATTTCCTGAGGCATGTTTTTTGGATGCATTATTCTGGGACTAAAAAAAGGCTTTTAGTGAGCTCTGGCAGGTAAGCTCCTTTTCCTGTGGCTTTGCAATGTATCCCTCTACTATTTGGGAAGAGAAAAGGGTGACCTGCAGAGAGTGGAGGTCCCAAGCCCCTGGCAGCGTGCACTTCCCGTGGTCAGTACCAGGTGCTTTTGTATTCAAGACATAATACCTGTCTTTTCCCTTTTATAAGCTATCAGTGGGCTTGTTCTCAGTCAGCTGTTAAGCCTCTGCTTTAGAAAACCAAAGACAAGCACTATGAAGACAGAGGTGAATGCTGTCTTCTGTAGTATTTCCTGGTAGATCAAAACTTTAGATAGAGATTGGTTAACCTAAGTCAGTATACTCTGTGTCAAGTGTATAATTAACTGAAAACAGCAGTGTTCATTGCAATTTTCCCTTGTTCTTAAAGGGGAACTGAAATAACCCTATGCTGGTAGGAGTTGCAGTGATGGGAAGGTATGTTTAAAAGGCAGGGAGGCATCTCACAGAGATATCTGTGATTTTCGAGTAATATATCGTTTTAGATATATTACTCAACAGCAGTTGTTTTCATCAGGTTTTTTACCTGTATCGCCATGAAATACAGATGAGAACCTTACCTCTTCTTCATATTCTGAGAAGATTATCGTGTCAGTGTCTCTACAGCTTGCAGCTCATTTTCTGGGAATAGTCAGGGCTTTTACAGTAACTTGTAATTTCTTGTTCTGAGAGTTGGCAATCGAACAGGCAGTGTAAGTGATTCTTGAGCCATTTTTATCAAGTGTGAAACAAACGTAAAGAAGGCAGGAGAAAAAAAATAACCAAACCACCAGTATACACTTACAGAAACCTGCTTCTCTTGTCAAAACTGTGCTGTGAAAGTGATCTTTAATACTCATACTATCTCCATTATTGTGGCTGCAATAAGAGACTGGGGTGCTCTGTTTCCTTTTCTAGTATTGCCTTTTATTTTTCATGGATTTTCTGTGCTGCTAAGAGCAACAGATGATATTGGTTTCGTTGCATTGTTTCCATTGCACTCAAATTCAGAGAAGAATAGCATGAGCTTGGTCATGCTCCCACTAAGCATATTGGAAGTGGAAAGTCCCGCTGGTTTAGGAGGATTATGTTTCTTTTTACACCGCCTAAGTTTTATTATTAATTAAATGTTCTTTCAAGAAATAATAGGTGCAGTATTATCAGTTTTGTAGACTTGTCTTCTAAAGAGCACAAAGAAACCAGGGATTCTAAATGGCTGAAAAGAAAAACATTTTTATTTACAGTGCACTTGTACTTAGTTCAAAGACAAGCTTGTATTGAGTTTCACCTTTTTGTGATCAAGAGAATTCTGGGGTGTTGTCAAATGAAATGGTACCATTCGTTTTGAACAATGTGATATTTAACAGTTTTATTTCACTCTGTTGCAATAATTTAAAGCTTCTACTAGGTAAAACTAAGAAAATAGTTTCTCCAGAAAATGAGAAAATTTAAGGACTGAGTTGTTCACTAAAGCTTAGATGTCATGTTTTTTTCTTACAGGGTTTTGTTTTAGGGTTTCTTTTCTTCAATGTGGGACTGGTTTTCAGTAGTGTAGGATTTCAGTATCAACAGTCTCAGACTCTTGTGATTCTAGTTAGCTTCAGTGAGCTGAGTTTTTGCTTAGCATCTTTGAAAATCCCTTCTTTTAGTTGTTGTGGCTAAGAGGATTCCCTGTGCTGAAAGAGACAGACAGTAATGCACTGCCCTGAGAACTGCAAGATCTAAAAGCCAAGTACCATATAGCAAACCTAAAGGACAGTATTAATTTGAAGTTTTACAGTAATTTTAAACGTAAAAGTAGTGTTGTTGGTACAGGATGATACTTATGGGCCTTAAAAATGTTTATAGGTAAGACTGGCTTAAGAGAAATATTCCATTAAAACAAGAGTGTTGTGGCTGGCAATGGAATTTAGCAGGATGAAGGTGTGAAGGTGTAAGTGCATGGGCTGATGGTTGTCTGCAAGAGAACCAGCAGCAATGTTTAACCGAAAGCAGGGCTTCAGTGCGATTTGAACAAGACTTCCTTAAAGCCCAGTAAGAATAATTGTGTTCCAGGCTGAAGTGATATTTTTGTGACTGAACTTGTTTCTGTATGGGTTCTCACATGTGCTGAAGTGTTTGATGCAGGATGACTAAAACTTGTAAAGGCAGTAGAAATGAACTTCCTCATGGAAGTGGGTCCTAAGGGAAAAGTGAGTTTAACCTCCTTAAGGGCAGTGGAAAGGAGAAGGTGCTATAGTAGAATGGCAGTTCACATTAAGAAACATGCATAAGAAAATACATACATATATATATATCATATATATATATATAAAAGGGATGGCTAAAACATTTAGCTTGTAGATAAGGAACTGAAAGTGTTGTAGTTGCCTGCTGCTTGTGTTTGTCACTTAGCACTGACCTCAGTTGCTTCACATGATTTTAATGAAATCTTTCTTAATGAAAGGTCTGTTGCTGTATCCATCCATGGTATTGGTTTGATTTACTAATACAGCAGTAATTTAAAGGTGGGAAAGAGTTGTAATCAAGTATTACTTTTTTTATTTGACAGGCCGGACCTGATAGACATGAGTACCGTTGCTGTTCAAAGCAACCTTGCAAATTTAGAACATGCTTTTTTTGTAGCAGAAAAACTTGGTGTTGCCAGACTTCTGGATCCTGAAGGTAAGATAACTGCAAAGGGCTTTGCTGCAAAAACCCTAAGGTTAAAATAAAATCCAATCTGCCTGCAGGTTGTAGCATATTTGTGGGCATGCTTACAACTACATGATAAAGTGCTGTTCTGTCTTGCTCTTTTAGATGTTGATGTTTCTTCACCTGATGAGAAGTCAGTAATAACTTATGTGTCATCACTTTATGATGCATTTCCCAAAGTACCAGAAGGTGGTGAAGGCATTAGTGCAAATGTAAGTAGGAGAAAAATACTTGTGCAGTGTGTGAGCTTCATTAACACAGTTGTTGATTTCGGAATGTTAGCTGCATCATCTGTCACACTCCTCTTTCACATGGTTTTTCAGGTTGAGATTTTAGAGGCTTAGCAATTATTTCAAGTTCTGGACAAAAGCAAAAAGCTTAACTAAAACCAAAATACCTGAAGTTGGAGAAAGATAAGAGTGAAAGCTCTTACTTTTCAGTCGTGGACCTACAAATTGTGCCTCTCTAATTCTGATCAGTTTGAAGCTTATTAAACTAGAAAATGTTTTGTTTCCAGGGGAATTATTTAGGACCAAAACTAGAGAGTAAAATCATGTATTTGGAAGCTTTAAGTGAACTGTAATGAGCAAGTAAATATTGTTCCAGAATTGCAGGGTTTAGAAATCTATTTTCTATGTGGGTGAAGACCTCAGAGTCAAAGATAAAGCAAAAATGCACTCTCAGATTATTTTCTTCTGACCTGTGATCTGGGTTGTGCTTTTTGGTAGGATGTTGAAGTCAAATGGGTTGAATATCAGAATATGGTGAACTACCTCATGCAGTGGATCAGACACCATGTCACGATAATGTCTGACAGAACGTTTCCCAACAATCCTGTGGAATTAAAGGTGAGGTGTCATGTCTTAAACTCCTTGTTGGAATGACACTTTATCTCACTCAAAGCATGCTTGAACAAATGAAGTGCCTGTTGATCTATGTAATCAAGTATAAAACAGTACTACTTCTTAACCTTTTCAGAGTACAATACATTACTAACATATGAACAATCAAAAGCTAATCTTTAGCTTGTCACTGATCATTTTTCGTAGAATTCAAGTAGAACAGTGTAAGAACAGAAGCTTATGAAGAATATTAAGAGAGAATTTGGGAATTAGGGTTACATTCACTGTAAAAAAAAGTTGATGATGGTTTTTATGTTTCTGTAGGCACTTTATAAACAATATTTACAGTTTAAAGAAACAGAAATTCCACCAAAGGAGGCAGATATAGTAAAAATTCAACAGCTATATAAACTGCTAGAGGTAAGTTTTAACAAGCATTAAAATGTATAAAGTTCATTTCCTGTGGCTTAAAATAACAAATATGTATGATTGCTAAGGTCTGGATAGAATTTGGACGCATCAAGCTTCCTCAAGGCTACCACCCAAATGACACAGAAAAAGAATGGGGAAAGCTTATTATTGCCATGCTGGAAAGAGACAAGACCCTTCGGCCTGAAGTGGAGAGGTATGCTAGTGAATGTTTGGCAGGCTTGGTTAATACCTTTTCAGTTGGATTAACCTGTATTGAAAATGTAGATGTCATCTTCCCTGGTAACATCCACATTATTTTTCTAGATCAACTAATTCTGCCTTTGTTCAAGGCCTGAATTTCTTTACCTACTTCACAGAAGCAGATCCAGATGGAAATAACTTGGGTGGTTTCAGAAGATCATGATGAGTAGTATCTGTGCCTCAGATCATCAACACATTTAAACACAAATATAACCACCTTCTTTGTACAGTTAGTCACAGCTAGGTTCATACCACTTTGCTGTCTCATTTGGACTTAATTTCATGTAAGCAACATCCTCATCCTTTACATGAAATGTATATTTCACTTGGTACATAGCATTGTGGGCTAGCAGTCTGTTCTGAGCTTATTTAAAACTTGGCTGTGCTCAAGAGCGCAGTCTTCAGACATGCAAAGTGCGTAGGAGTCTTCCATGGTAGTAGAATGGGTGATACTGTTTGGAACATCACTAATAAGATGCTGAGTGAGTTTAAAACCTTGATGCAGTTTTAGAGCATTTTTTCATTTAATGGTACCTCTTTTGAGTTCTGTGGCAGACACAGATGCTATCCATTCATTAATTAAAAACCAAAAACCCCAAACTTTTTTATCTAAGTTAAATGAATCACAGGGCTTCTACCTGCAGGTAGGGGTAGAAACCTAGGTCTGGATTCATTCTGCTTAACTTTAAAGCACCCAAGGGAAACTCTTAAGAATGAAATCACCTTATAGAGTATCCTGGCACTGACTCTCTGGTGACAGTAGGGTGATTATTCTCTCTGGTTTAGGTGACTGAAATTGTGGAGAATCCAGATCATTGTGTAGGAGGTCATCAGAAAGACAGATTTTAACCAGAGAAGTTCCTAACTACAGGCAGAGTTAATTAAGTATGTGTCATGCTTACAAAGGCAAGAGCATAACTGCAATGTCAGGTTCAATGCGAGGTGTTGATTCACAGCTCCCTGCTGCAGAAGAAGTTCTTATAGAGGAATACAAGGTTGTCCCACCTTGTGCAGAGCGGAACACTGGAAAGCAGCAAAAGAAATACAGCTTGCTAGACTTTGTACATTAGTCTGTTCTGACCTGCCAAAAGCAAAGTTAGTGCCTGCCTTCGCCAAAAGGAATTCTGTTCATACTTGCTGGAAGCTGGATTATCTTTGTTGAGAACGTGTAGAAGTTACATTAGTTTGTTTTTACTATTTTATTCAGATAGACTGAGCACAGGATAAAACAAACATAAACTCCTCCTATTTCAGGATTGGTAAACACTTAAAGTGACAGATCATATGGTGATGGTCACTTCATATGGTGGTCACCGTAAGAGAGAAAAGTTGTAAGTGATTCTGGCTTAGTGACCAAGTTAAAATTGTTGGCTGATCTGGACAGAAGAACTTGGTCCATGTTTGTTGTATTGGTCACTAGTGCATCTCACTAATAATGAGGTTTTGATACAGTTCCTGGGCTGGGGTTTGGTTGTGACAAAAATGTGACCTTAGCTAATATTGAAATTTGGCAAATCCTAAATACTGCAAGTCTTGTGAATACATCTGAATGTATCACACAATCAAACTGAATGATTGACAACATGTGGCCGGATATGAGATCGAAATTTGTATGATGTCACTAAGGATAGTGCCAAACTGAGCTCTAGTCTGCACAACTAGCAGAGTTTGGCATTACTGCAGGGGTGTGTCTATGCCTTTGCTGTGCTCTTCTGTGTAAACACAGTTATGGTGTGGGTGTGGGTTTTCAGGAGGTCTGAAAAGCAGGGGATAAAATACTGAAAAGACCATCCCTAATCCAAAATCTGTGTTAAAACATAAACTCAAGGGCAGTCGTCAGATTTTTCTTACTTGTTTTGTGGTTGAAACAGCAAGAAGCAATTAGCTCTGAATATGGAACAAGTTGAAGAGAAATTTGCAGGAGGACAGGTTAGTGGGACAGGGGAGTTAGTAAACATGCATACTTGGGCAGTGGAGTAATGATGGTGGGTTGGATGGTGTACAGGTGTCTCAGATTATATTGGTATGTGCTGATTAACCGTGATATTCCCCCAGTTTTATTGTGCAGTTCCACTTGAAGGTAAAGGAGTAAGCCCAACCTGGAAGTGTTTTGTAGCATACTGTGGAGCGTGGAGTTCTCACTTCACTCCTTTTTGAAACTTTTCATTGAAGAGTCTGTGAAACACTGCAAGGACTTCTTTAAGGTCTTATTTGGCTTACAGATACTTAGTGACACTTAAATAAAATATTTGGCTTGTCTGTCTCCTAGAAACGCCCTAATGTTGCTGCCTAGTCTGTACTTGCAAAGCCTTAATGCAAGGTAGGGAAGCCAAAAGCAAGGTAGCGTACATAGCCCCAGGTAAAATCCTTTGAAGAGCTGGCAGAATATTAATTGCTGGGTTTTGAATATGCGTACTGAAGCCTATTTAAAGGAGGAGTGCTGGGTGTTTCAAAAGCCAGTAGTGAAATTTCATCCCTAGAAGCTGTACGTTTTGTAGGAGATTTATCTTTTAATTTTTCAGCAAATGTAAACAACCAGAAGGACCGTGCTCTGGACGTAAAAATGAATAGCAGTAGTTATAGTTATCATAGCAGTGATTCAGTGTTTAGCAACAGTACTAGTGCTCGAACCAGTGTTGACTCTAACGAGAATTTCCTTTCTGTTAATTGTGGTCCCACACTGATTAAATCTTGTATAAGCTTTGGTAATGGCACCTTAGAAGGAAACAGGTAACTTGGCATATGTATTTGTGCTATATGTTAGATACTGTTTGTTTGTTTTTAAAGTCATGCAACATGTATAGAAAATATAAATAGTATTAATGCTTATTTATTTTCTGAAATGTCCTGGCATTACCTAGGTTGGAAATGCTGCAGCAGATTGCAAACAGAATTCAGCGGGACAGCCGGAGCTGTGAAGAAAAACTAATACTTGCCCGGAATGCTCTGCAGTCTGTAAGTCAGTCGGTGATTTTACTTGTCTGTGTTCATGAACTTAATGCAGTGGAATGGCTTCTTAAAAAACAAACAAAAAAACCCTTTAGGATTTTTGAGTGCATAGTTAATAGCTGCTACTTTTATTTTCTTCATACTGTTAATTTAGCATTTCTTTGAGAAAATACCAAAAATTGCCTAGAGTGAATTCTGTTACTTTTTTTTTTTTTTGTCAATAGTTAGATAAAAAGCTTTGCAGTTGTTTCAAGATCAGAAGTTTCTACAAAAATATTAAGAATTCTTATAGTTAATTTCTGTTTGGTTTAACTCCAGGGCTTAATGGCTTTCTCTTATTTATTCAGGACACGAAGCGGTTGGAGTCAGGGCTCCAATTCCAACATGAAGCAGAGATAGCTGGTTATCTTCTTGAATCTGAGAACCTTCTCCGCCAGCAATTGATTAACACCCAAATTCTTACTGATGGAAAATACTATCAGGCAGACCAGCTTGTGCAAAGGTACTTTACAGTGTATTTATATGAATAAATAAGTAAATGGATACCCATTATGGACAGCATTTTCAAATCATTATGTTTATGGATAAATTTAACAATCTGTCACTGGACACCCAAATAAAGATTATCAGGTATTCTGGTGGGTACATTGCCTATAAATGTTGAAGACAAGAGGAGCTGTTAGTACACATTTGTGAAAATGAAGTCATTCATCAGAACATGACTTTAACGTTTAGTGATACCTGAGTATAAAGATGTTAGCTTGTATTTTTGCACCTAAAATGCTTTTAGAATTTGCTAACTTTGATTTTAAAAATGGAGGCAAGATATCTGGTGATAGCTGTAGGTGTCTTAACAGGTAATAAGTGGGGTAACATTAGCTTATATGTGGCAGAGTGTGTACAGTCTTGGCAGAAAGATGCATTTAAACAGCATAAAGCAATTTTATGAAGAAGTGGCTCTGAAGTTTTTCAGAATTCATCCTGGACTGGGTGGGATCAAGCACAGAACAACTCCTTGGCAGTGAACTAACTGCAAGCATTTGATCTGCTGCAACATGTAATATCTTGTAAGATTTCTGCTTTGCTAATTGTTCCCTGGAATTGTGTATGGTGCATGCCAGTGCCCATACCATGCTGATTTTCTAGTCATCGCCTGATTTCTCCATGTTATCGGTATTTTTATAAGTATAAGGTGGCATACTCTATACCCTCCTATAGAAATGCTTTTTTATAAATATTTAAGTATGACTAAAGTATAAGCGACCATGTGAATTCATATTGCTATTCAGTTCAACATGATAAACCTTAATCATAAGCATTCATCAAAATGATTTTTATTTATTTTATTTTAACAGAGTTGCAAAGCTTCATGATGAACTGATGGCCATACGGACCGAATGTTCTTCTGTGTACAACAAAGGGCGTGCACTGA
Source organism: Coracopsis vasa (assembly GCA_026283785.1). NCBI lineage: Eukaryota > Metazoa > Chordata > Aves > Psittaciformes > Psittacidae > Coracopsis > Coracopsis vasa. Next base: position 12,370 of record JANHGB010030088.1, read on the forward strand.
CAACAGAGCAGACAAAGCTGATGATATCAGGAATAACTGAAAGCTTAAACTCAGGATTTACAACAAATCTAACCCCTGAATCAAATGCTGCAATGACCCAAGGTTTAACACCTACTTTGACTTCTTCCAGCTTGACATCTGGCCTTTCATCAGGTCTTACTTCCAGACTGACACCAGCCATCACTCCCACTTACACACCAGGTATCCCACCACGGTTAATTCAAAGCTATGTGACAGGAGTAGACAGTGGGACTCTGCAAACACTCAAACTGATGCAAATCAGGAAACCTCTTATGAAATCAGCTTTTGTGGATCAGAATTTACCAGAAGAAGAGGTGAACATGAAATTTGTCCAGGACCTATTGAGCTGGGTGGAAGAAATGCAGGTAGCAATCTTTATAGAAACAGTCTGCTTCTGATGATTACATTTATTCCTCGTAGGTCATGGCTAATTTTTCTTTCTTGTTTGTAAGGTGCAACTTGATCGAGCAGAATGGGGTTCAGATTTACCAAGTGTTGAAAGCCATTTGGAAAATCACAAAAATGTTCACAAAGCTATTGAGGAATTTGAATCGAGCCTTAAGGAAGCTAAAATGAGTGAGGTACAGCACCATATTCTTTATTTCTTTAGTTACTTTCTTACTGGGTGACCCATAAACTAATGTTGAATTTTTGAGCTATCTGCCTTAGTTTTACTGCTGATCACTAGATGACGCATCATGAAATCAGTAGATCTAATAGTTTAACATATCTAACCTATTTGTTGTCTTTTAACCTCATATGCCAAATACAGATCCAAATGACTGCCCCTCTTAAACTCAGTTATGCAGAAAAATTGCACAAACTGGAGAGTCAGTATTCAAAACTCTTGGTAAGTTTGTAATATGTCTCTGATGCTCAGCTTTTCAGTGTACATCATCTTTGATAAGGGATGAGCTTTAAATTCTGATATTTGTAAATCTGTTTTCTTCTTAATTAAGAACACGTCAAGAAATCAGGAAAGACATCTAGATACTCTTCACAATTTTGTGTCTCGTGCTACCAGAGAGCTGATATGGCTCAATGAAAAAGAAGAGGAAGAGGTTGCATATGACTGGAGTGAAAGAAACACCAATATAATAAGAAAAAAGGAATACCATGCAGTATGTATTGCCAGCATAACACAAGAGAGAATACGTAAATAATCTTTCAGAATTCAAGAGATTCCTAAAACATTTCTTGTTTGTTTCTTTTTTCTTTTTTTTTTGTCTGGAAAAAAAGGAGCTAATGAGAGAACTTGATCAAAAAGAAGAAGTTATTAAATCAGTTCAAGAAATAGCTGAGCAATTGCTTCTTGAGAATCACCCAGCCAGGCTAACCATTGAGGTAAGTTAGTAAAAACTACGAACAAGAGAACAGTTTTGTGGTTTAATAGACTTTAGATTTTTGGGGAAAAGAAGGGAAGTTCTAACTCAAAAGGAATTAAACAACAAAACTCTAAATAATGGGGCCTTTTTAATTACCTCTTCTATGTCGCTGTTGTGTCTGTCTTTGTTTCCAAAAAAAGTAAAAACACCTTGGGTTGCTTAGATAAAACCCTCCTGAAATTTAAAATCGAAATTTCCAGAGCTGGTCTGTGCAGATATTTCTGGTCATGCATTCGTCTTTTAGAGTTGTTGGTACAAATTGCATTGGCAGACTGGCGGCGCAGAACAGTCTTTACGTGGTTTCTCTCCTGTTGTACTGAAAGAAGTTTCAGTAGAATTTTTTTGTCAGTTATGTACAGGTTCCAATTACTGTTTAGGATTGGTTTCATAATGAAAAGTGTTTGGATGTTAAAAATCTGACCAGGTGATGTGATTTACTTCAAGATCGAATCAAACTCTATATTATAGGTAAACCATATACAGAAAATTTATTGCAGCTGTTGTAGGGTCATAGCAGGTTTCCAAAGGAGAATGTAAAATGCTTTTCCCTATAGATCTTCAAGAAAAGAGTAAATACAGACAGTGGGTGGTAAAATGGAAACAATAAAAAGTTGTCTTATTGTATAAGAAGTAAAAACCAGAGAGGATGGATTTTTATGATTCTCTAGGTCAATGAGTTTATATCTGCATAAATTGGAAACATGAAGAAAACTCCTCCCTTCCTTCCTTCTCATGACATTTACTTTGAATAATAAATGACTTTTTATGTAACATGGAGAGTTCTGTTCCTTAAAAGTATATGCTATTCTAATGGCCTCTTATCGGTGGGATATACTTAATATATGCATATATTAAATATGCATATTATGAAACCAGACCATCACAGTGAAAATGATTATGCAGGTTATGATGTCTGCAATAATGCTATATTGGGACTTTTTTTTTTTTTTTTTTGGGGGGGGGGGGTGGATGAAGAGAAATTTACAGGAAATTGGTGCCTTTTCTGCAAAAGAATCTAGGCATTAATGCATCATTTTGAAATTCATTGAAACCAATGGAAAAACTTTGAATTCCCTGGGAAGCATACAGAACTGAAAAATTGACGCTTCGCTGATTTCACAAAGTCAACAGTACCCTCTGCTGGTGAGCACTCGTGCAGTGCATCTCTAGTGGCAGCACCCTGCCGACAGTATAGGAGGCCTCAATCGAGTAGGGTTATGTTCTTTAAGTTGCTGTGCAACTGCTACACAAAATCATACATTGCAGCGAGTCCTCATCAATTATTTTTATTGTGTATTCAGTGTTAACTATAATCTGATTTTTCTCCAGGCAGGAATCCAGCTATTGTGACTGAGTAGAGACAGAATTGCAGATGAGGTTACACTGGGGCAACCTCAGGAGATGTTGTCCAGCCCCTGCTTAAAACGGTGTCAGGGCTTTTAATGACTGAATTCTGAACATGTCTGAGGATGGTGATTTCACAGCCCCTCTGGGCAAGATTTGTTATGTTTGACTATGCTGTAGGGACGGGTTTATTTCTCACTTGTAATTGGAATTTTCTTTGCTGCAGCTTGCTTTTCCTGGGTGAGGTGTTCATGTTTGTGTTTGCTACATTACTTTTGTGTTTCCCAAATTCTGTAATTGTATACATGTTTTAATCTTAATTTCCTTTTGTAAAAGATATCTCTCTTCCTTAAAGGCCTATAGAGCTGCAATGCAGACACAATGGAGCTGGATTCTTCAGCTCTGTCACTGTGTTGAACAGCATTTGAGAGAAAATGCTGCATATTTCGAGGTAAGAAAGTAAATAAATAAAATGTGAAATGTTTTTAAGATTTTTCCATAGTCAAAAAGTTCTACCAAACATGCTAGTTGCTGTCTCACAGCAGTTGTAGAATTGACAATTGTCATATGCAATCACTAGGTGATAAGGCATGCTCCCACAGTGTTACCAGATCTGTATTGTCTTCACTACAGTTATATTAGCTCACAGCAGATGAAAATGCATCCTGGCATTTTTTCAGAGTGCCACAGCTGCAAGGACAGACTCTAAGAACAAAGACATGTTCTCTCCCCGTCATGTACAACTGCTATCAATACAGCTTCTGCAGATGATGTAGAGGGGAGGGTGGTTGGTGATGCCCAAGGGAGAACGTATTATAGGTGGTTGTTCCAGGACTACCCAAATGGAAATGGAATGTAGGGGGAAGAAATGGAAATTCTGGATTTAAGAAATGAGGTTTCAGGGACAGATGGGGTGAGGATTATCACAGGACATTTCACTTAACAGTTGTGCTTACCCAGGACCCTAGTGTAGAGGTGCAGGTGCCCACACAGAACTGCCAAGTGTGGCAGCTCGTTTCCTCTCCTGCATGAAGTGGTTGCTCCAGGGTGCTTGCTGGATTTTGCAGCTAGTTTGCTGCAGTTTGTAGGTTTTGTCTGTTCTTTACATATGAAAGCAATTGTAATTCTAAGGGAAGTAAGAATCTCTTCAGAAAAAAACTTTCCATTTCAGGAACAGTAATTAGCTAAGGTTCAATAACTGCTGAATTAATTTTACATGTAGGTAGTACCAAGAATAACTGGTGTTACAGTGTGTGCCTTCTTGAAGAGTACTTTTAGACATGAGATCATGAATAACGTGTTGAAGCGGTCACATCAAGATACTAGAAAAGATTATTTTTAAAGAGACATCACTTCACAGATGAAGTAATGAAGAGAAAAGCTTCATACTGTAGCTGTTCGTATGCTTTTTAGGTTGTTTAACAATAACCCAGATATTTATCTCGTCCTAGTTTTTCAGTGATGCCAAAGAAGCCATGGAATATTTAAAAAATTTGAAAGATACCATATACAGAAAATACAGTTGTGATAGATCAAGCAGCCTTCATAGGTTGGAAGACCTTGTCCAGGAGTCTATGGTAAGAATTCAAGGATCCTATTAATGTGAGTTACAGTTAAACAGGAAATGTGTAGATTATAGTTGACTATAAAAGATGTGTTAAAATTATTCCTTAAAAGTGAAGGGGAAAAATTATTTTTTAGAACTTACAATTAGATAAGTGTATCTCTCCATGTGAAATGACTTTTTCATAACTTTGAAATACAGCTTTATTTCTTTATCTTTACAGTCCCAGATGTTGTGGGAAAACAGTAGCTTCAGAAAGATACTTTTCTTGTAAAATGTATTACTTTTAAGAAACACAGTAAAAGAAGTCATGAAAAGAAAAGCTTAACAGGATCAAAGAAGCAGCACTGTACTCTAGCCATCTCTTCTGATGTATTCTTCTCTTAACTGTTTTAGGAAGAGAAAGAACAACTCTTGCAGTATAAAAGCACAGTAGCAGGCCTTGTGGGAAGAGCAAAGGCAATAATTCAGCTGAAGCCAAGGAACCCTGACTGTATACTCAAAACATCCATCCCAATTAAAGCCATCTGTGACTATAGACAAATTGAGGTTAGAAACTTGAATTTCCTCAAATCAATTAGAGATGTGAGAATTAAGCTAAAGTTTCATTAATTACCATGTTCCTGGTGAATGCTGGGCTCTAAATTTCTTCCACCCTACTAAACAAGAGCAAATACTTGTGTTGAACATTGGTTTTCTTGTCCTGTTGCTTATTTGTTGACACCATATACAGAAGGGCTTTGTAGAAATATTTTGTAATTAAATGATTCTTCTTTTCTGTTAACACTAGATAACTATTTACAAAGATGATGAGTGTATATTAGCAAACAACTCCCATCGTGCTAAATGGAAAGTCATTAGCCCAAGTGGTAATGAGGCCATGGTTCCATCTGTATGCTTTACAGTTCCTCCACCAAACAAAGAAGCGATAGATACAGCTAACAGGTAGGGAGAAAACAAAACACTTTAAAATAAATAATGCATTTATATGAAGCTTGGGTTAAAGTAACAACTTAACTTTCTTTTCCCTGTTTCATGTGTTACTGTGATCTAAAGTTGGAGTCTTTTTATGTTTCAGGATTGAACAGCAATTTCAGAATGTTCTGGCCCTTTGGCACGAGTCACATGTAAACATGAAGAGTGTGGTGTCCTGGCATTACCTGACAAATGAAATTAAAGCAGTTCGAGCTGGCAATGTCGCCTCGGTATGTGCTATGTTTACGAAAGGCCTTGTAGCCATTCACTACAGTTTCCAGAAATGTATAATCAACAATTTGCTGCCATCTTCATATTCTGTGTGGGAATAGCTGGCAGTGGCCATGCTGGTTACCACTGTGCAACATTTTGCATTTATCTAAGCAGCCATACACAGATATATTAGGGGAAGAAGAAGAGAGGTGGTACCATGAGAGCTACCTGCACCCTTATTGTTCTGATCTCTAGTCACCTGTTTTCAGCAGAGGGACAGGATCTCTCGAAAGGAATGATCAGTGAAATTTGTTCTGCAAGAGTCCAGCTTTCTGAATTTATGTTGGAAGTATCTGGGGAGATTAATTAGCTTCATGAGGCTAAGGTTAATCTTCATGGAAACCCCCATTATTTCCTTGTGCTGCAGTTTCTTACTAATGATTGAACAGCTGTGAAGTGACAGTCTTTCAGCTGAACACTTATTCTTTCATAATGCATTTTTTTATTCTGACACATATCTGTAACTTCAGATGTTAAATAACTGGTTAGGATCAGTTTGTCAGAAATGAAGTACTGATACAGATCAAAATGCTGTTCTTTTTGGCTAAAACAGTGTGTGAGATCACTGAATTACACAATATTAGATTTATAGCATAACACTATTTTATACAATAGTTTATTATTCAACATTGGTGTTATCTGTCCACAAACTGTTGAAATAGTATTTGCAATACCCAGAATGACATTTTCACTGAATTTCCCACTGTTGCTGTTTGAAAGAAGAAATCTGAAATGATTCTTGAAGTGTCCCTACTTGTATGACTTCTGCTGGTTGCTTGTTACTGTGTGGCAGTAGATGGAGAAATGGTGTCTGATGTAGGGTTGGCTTAACGCAGCCCTTTGCTGACATTAAAGATGGAAAAGGATTTTATGGTGGGTGTAAACTATCAGTTGTCAAGTGGACTCCAACTTAGGAACAACCAAGCTTTCAGAACCTTGATTCTTTGACTTTACCATCTTAGTAATTGGTCAGTGTTGCTTTTTGATAAAAAGCGTTACAGGGAACTGTATGAGTCATTGCTGATCCTGCCTTGGGTTTTATAATTTGTTGCAGATAAAGACGATGCTGCCAGGTGAACATCAACAGGTTCTAAGCAATTTGCAGTCCCGCTTTAATGATTTTATGGAAGATAGCCAGGAGTCCAAGATCTTTACAAGCTCCGATACAGCACAGCTGGAAAGGGAAGTTAATGTTTGCAAGCAATACTATCAAGAGCTTTTGAAGTCTGCAGAAAGAGGTAAAACTTAGCTGAGAACAGCAGAAAAATGTCTTCAGAAAAGAAACCAGTTCTTGTTACAACTTCTCTCTGAATACAAGCTCTAGTGAATCACTCGTTTTATTTATATTTGTATTGTTAATGCCCTAGTTCTTCTGAACAACTAGAGAGCCTGTGCACAATTTTAACAGTGTGCACAATTACGTAGTACAGCAGCTCTAATTTTTTTTAACTCTGTGTATAGAGCTATGTGAAAATATTGATGTGTTACTTAATATACAGAATGCTACAAAAATTTATATCAAGGAATCTATTCTGTGCATTACAGCTCACTGTTTAGTCATGCTTTCCTTGTTTTTGAATGCTGGAAATGCACCTTGCTTACTTTGTTGNNNNCATAATGGAATTGAAGCTTTTTTCACACTGTTATGGCAAGAAAAGTGTCCTAGATATTTTTCTTGCTCCACAGAATACCTGTAGTTACTGCTGTCTTAACTGTTTCTAAGTACAGTAAGCACAGAAAGCCTCAAATGTGTATTCTGATTTGCTGTCAAGTAGCTAATGACTTAAAGAAATAACAGTAGTGCAGAACTGATTAATGCATCAACATAATTCACTACACTTAATGAAAGATGTGCATCCGAGAGAGAGGATTTAAAAATAAAGAAAAAAGCCCTGGAGGTTTACTGTAGTATCAGAATCAGTCGCTGAGTTTAGCAGTTGTCTGCATAGGAGTGGTGCCTGTGCCTGGGATGAATGGTCAAAGGTATACATATGCTAATTTTTCATGTCTGAGGAGGTGATCTAATAATAGCTAATATTTAAGGATTCCTTAAAGTTTGCCTTATAGCCAGAATTCGAATTGAAACTGATGGGATTTCAGCCAGTTATGAAAACACCTGTAGAATAGTGACTATAAAGCATTTCATTAGAAAACATGTTGAAAATGACATGATGGCTTTGTTTGCTAATGTGTGTGTTTCTTTCATCAGAGGAGCAGGAAGAATCTATTTACAATCTGTATATCTCTGAAGTCAGAAATATCAGACTACGGCTGGAGAGTTGTGAGGAGCGGTTAATACAGCAGATCCGAACCCCAGTGGAAAGGGATGATGTACATGAAAACTTGGTTAGGATTTCAGAGCAAGAGGTGAGCTCCTGAGAAAGGCTGTTTTACCTAGGAAAAGACGTTTTATTTTAAGAGACATATATCCAGATGTTTTGAGTGTGCCACAGGCCTTCCTGGTTACACCTTGGAAAGATAAGAGTCAAAGATTAAGCTTGTGTTTGTGAGAAAAGAGATGCCAGTAAATGTCAGCTGTTAGTTTCTCTCTTATGCGTATGTTCCCTTTTTAAAAAATTAATGGTGTCCACAGAAAACAAGCAAAGGAGACCAGACCTGTACTGATTATGATAGATAGAGTATACATCAGGTTGATGTAGGATAAAAGCACTGTCAATCACTTTTATTTTACAGGAACTGAAGAAAGAACTGGATCGGCTGAAGGATGACTTGGGAGTCATCACAGATAAATGTGAAGAGTTTTTCAGTCAAGCTGCTGGTTCACCTTCAGTCCCTGCTCTGCGCTCTGAGCTCAGTGTTGTTATTCAGAACATGAACCAAGTTTATTCCATGTCTTCCATTTACATAGATAAGTATGTAATAGGCCATCTTCACGTATGTTTTAGTTTAGTTTTGTTTTCAAAATAAATTAAAGATATTGGTATGATACTACTGATCAAAGAAAAGGGAGTTAACATTTTAATATTGTATAAAGTGATACAGAAAGGCTGAAAAACAAGTGCATTGAATGTTGTTATTTATGGTTCAGTTAACAGAAGATTACTGTTTTTCAGATTAAAAACTATAAAATTGGTGCTGAAGAACACCCAGGAAGCAGAATTGTTAGTAAAACGCTACGAAACTAAGTTGTGTGAAGAAGAGGCTGTAACAGCTGACAAGAGCAATATTGAAAATCTGATGGGTACATTGAAGGTAAGAGTTGGCTGGTACCTTTTCATGGACAAATTAAAAAAAGATAGGAAAATGATCTGTGTTATAACACCTGTTTTAGTTAAGCTGTACTTATATCAAAAGTTGGCTTATATATTTGGAAGAAAGTCTGTATTAAGATTGACATCTCAGAAAAAAATGAGAGCTTTGGAGTAGCAGGAATTGAGTAGTTTGCATGTGCATTCCTGCTGTTTGGAAATGCTTTGAAGTATCTGAACTCCCACAAGTTCACTTAATGGGAGTTCACTTATGGCATTTAATGCTGCATAAGACTTATTTTTTTGACTCTTCAGAAGGTAACATATGCTTAAGGTAACATAAATATATTGTTATAGAAATGTGCCATAATAACATTCCTGCTGCTGCTATGGTATACTAATCAGGGTATTTTTCAGAAAGGATAAGATTGAAAGTCATCATTTTTGTGTGCTGCATATACCTCATTTTTATATTGTAAATAATGAGTAATGCTTTTTTGTTACATAGAATGATTGACATCTAGCTATTGATTTTTTGAAAGCTGTAGTGTAGAAGATAAGCATGGTGGTTTACTGTCTGTGTTTTGATCTATGTGCCGTGGGGGATGCCGCTACTTAGAATTATTTTGTCAGTTCATAATTGCCAGTGTATGAGCAACCAGAAGTAAAATACTGATTTAAGCATTTTTTCGTTTATTCATTTATACATTTTACTCATGCAAAATACTAATTTATGAAGTAGTGTCATAATTTAGGAGATATTTACAATTTCTCATTTATCACATGCTAGCAATGGAGATCTGAAGTAGATGAGAAAAGACAAGTGTTCCATTCCTTAGAGGATGAACTGCAGAAGGCAAAGATGATCAGTGATCAGATGTTTAAAATGCACAAGGAACGTGATCTTGACTTTGACTGGCATAAGGAAAAAGTTGATCAGTTAGCGGAGAGGTGGCAAAACATTCATTCTCAAATTGAAAATAGGTTTGTATAACTTTCTGTTATAATCTGTTCATGTTTAATGCTGGTTTTGTTGTTTCTGAAGAAGAATAATCTGAATTGAATGTTGAAATAGGTCAGAAGAGTTTTCTGAACTGCTTATGAAATGTACTAAGGTAAAGGATTCTTACCTTTTCTGTGCTGTTGTCTTACATTTCCACAGGAAATGTCTGTGGTTCTTGAGCACGAAAAGATTGACAAGATATAGAAACTTTTTTTACTTACAACTTAATGAGACAGAGTAGAGAGAAACTGCTTTTTTTTTCTTTCCAAAAAAAGCCTGCAGAAATGGTGTGGTGTTCTCTGGAAATACCATCTGTTTTCTCTAGTTCTGATGGGCTAAACTGATGAGCTTACTCATCAATTATGATGGGATTCATGTTAACTTGCTTTTAATAACTCAAGTGCTGTGTCTGCAAGTCCTTAACTTCCCTTGACTTCTGTGATAATTTTGCCACAATAATTTTTGATGAAGTGCCAGTATTTTCTTCTGGTGTGCAACTGTTTCCATGCAGCTTCAATA
>JANHGB010030088.1:22756-53724 GCA_026283785.1 Coracopsis vasa
AAGGGATGAATACCTAATCAGGTGCAATACTGAAGTTATTCACTTGTAATTAACTAATTTAGTTGTCTCTATTTAACATTGCTGGAAGTTAAAAGGAAGATGGGCAAAAGCTGACTCATTTAAAGCTGACTGCAGAATGGCTAGCTTTAAATCCACCTCAGATTTTTCATTGTTTGATAGCATGACATAATTTAAACAATAAAATGGTAGTTTTATCATCCATAAGGTACTGAAGTGTCCTTATTTCCTCAGAGTGCAAATGTGAACCACATTCTTTCCTCACAGGACTATATCCTGATAGAAGATGACAAAAAAATACTGTTAATACATAGTGGCTTCTAGTGTCAATAGGACAGATTGCAGTAGTTGCATCATGGAGCTGTAAACAAGCTGCTTTCTGCAAATGTTCTCTCTGCTGCTTCCTAACAGTTTGACACTGATGATCATTATATAAAACATGTGTACAAATATTGGCTGCAGTTACCATGATCCTTTCTCTTTTCCATGGTTATTAGCTTTAAAACATGCTGAAGTACAAAATCTGAGTTTCCTCTGCTCTTTTTTAGTCTCATTGTGGTATCTTTAGAACAGCGCTGGAGCGATTACAAGTATTGATTCCAAGTTAAGCTATAAGAAATTGTTTAATAAGTATGTTTATCCTGCAGCATTTTGAAGTGGTCATGTTTATATGATCTTCGAAGTATGGTATAAGGAAAGAAAAACTGTCAGTGTTCTCATCAGTATGGAAGCAACTTTCAAAAAAACCACACCACTCTCAGGTCAAAAATAGATTTAAACATGGACTTGCGGGATCAGTTGCTTTTGCACTTTAGAATATTGAAAGGCTTTAGTTTTAGTGTAACTCCTGTGGTTTTGTGGGAGGCACAGAGTATGGTGAACAACTACTTAACTCCAGCACAGCACACTCCTCTCTGATTCACATAGGTCACATTTGAAATATTCTTATTTCTTATAACAGAATTAATGGCTTTTGCAGAGCCTCCTCTCTTGCTTGAGGTTTCCTGTGCTCATGAAGTTTCAAACAGTTCAGCTCACTAATAATATATGCAGAGTTTCTTCTGTAGTAGGATCTCTGCTGAGAATCTTGGTGTGTGAGAAGTTAAATTACTGTTTAGTTAGTGTTATTTTAGTATCCTTATAGTGTGCGCTATAGCAGAACTAAAGCATCCAAAGCCTTTAAAGCTCTATTTGGTTTAGTGTTGCACTTTCTGTCTTTAATACTCATCTTCTCCCCTTTGTCTTATCTTCTAAAATAAAATTAGGTTGCGTGACTTAGAAGGTATTAATAAATCTCTGAAGTATTACAAAGATACTTACAATTCTTTGGACGCTTGGATTCAACAAGTGGAAGATACTCAGCGAAAGATTCAAGAAATCCATCCTGAAAATAGCAAAGCATTGGCTAAACGGTTGAACCAGCATAAGGTATGAAAGAGATTTCATTGTAGAAAAGCAACAAAGGATGACCAGATAATTAAAACATCAGTTTAACAGTTCTGTCACTCATGTTTCTTGATATGGGGTCTTTATATCCCTCAGCCCTTAAACTGTAAAAATTCTAAGTCATTGCCAGCTTTTATGTTTTCATATTTATAACGCAGATAGTGTCATGTATATGTCACTCACTGACTACTGCCTTTTTATAGATGAGGTTGTTTTGGTCCTGAAATCTGTGAGAAGAGCAAAACCTAACTAAAATTCTGGACTCTACTTATCACGTCATTTTTTATTCAATACTGCTCTTGGTATTTATGGTTGTAGAAATATTTTCATGGAAGCATTGCTAAACTCAGTGACTGTCTCCTGCAAGAAGGAAATGCAGCTTAAATAAAAAAGGCAGAATAACAAATTATATGCATTTAATGGTATATTCCTGATTTAATTTTAAATTCTCTCACCAGCTATTAAACCTGGCAGGTTTTTTCACTGATTCTGTACTGTAAGCCTGACAAAGCCCAGGACATAGGTTTCACCATATGTGCACACATGGAAATGAGCATATTATGTAAATTTTATGATGTCAGATAAAGTAGAAATGCTAATAATAATAGTAAAAACTCAGACGATGTGGATTCATATTTTACAGATGCTGGTTTCTGAGATTGAAATGAAACAAAGCAAAATAGATGAATGTCAGAAGTATTCAGAACAATACTCAGCTGCTGTGAAGGTAATAAATAAAGTCATACTTAGTCAATCCTTTTTTTTTGACAATAAAGTCAATTTTTTATTTGACAATAAAGTCAATCCTTTTTTTTCAAGTGTCAATAACATGTGGAATGCCAATCATTTTGCTTGTTCTCTCTTTTTGCAGGACTATGAGTTGCAGACTATGACCTACAGAGCTATGGTCGACTCCCAACAAAAATCTCCAGTAAAACGCAGAAGAATGCAAAGCTCATCAGATGTCATTATTCAAGAGGTAAATGGCTTTCTTATTACAGGAAAATGTGAGAGGCTTGAGTCTTTGCTTAAAACAAAATAAACACAAGAATGAGATTTAGGATTTATGAGTGATTAAATAGGGTAGCCCAAGCAGATTATTTTCTTCTCTATAGGTATGTGATGTAATAAATATTCTATTGGTCATTATGCAGTATCTGGATAATGAGACAGTGTATTGCTGTTGAATTATAAAAAAGCTATATGAGAAATGTACCTCAGTAAAAGTGTTTAGAACTGCATCTGGGCTGGATCTTGATAAAGATAAATCTGTCTCCGTGCTAACTGTTAGAGAGAGGAATAGTGACCAGCACTGTTTGGCCTCCTTACAACCTGTTCTTACAGGAAGGAAAGAATCAAATGACTGTGAAGTCAAAACATTGTTTTCTGTTTCCTCTCATGGCTGTCCTCATAGATTCTTAGGATTTATTCATGCAAGTGCACCCTGTTGATTACATTCAACTTTGGAATCAAGATTAGGACTTTGGATTCCACAGTCATGATTTTGGAAGCAAAATCGGGATGGGTTCTAGAGTAGAGTTTATCACTTTGAAGGTTAATGTGTTTGTCTCTCCCCACCTCTTTCTTTCTCTACAGTTCATGGATTTAAGAACTCGTTACACTGCCTTAGTGACCTTGATGACACAATACATTAAGTTTGCAGGTGACTCTTTGAAAAGACTGGAAGAGGAAGAGGTAGGTCATCCCCTGGCAGCCAACTAAGCAAAAATAACAGCTAGGCATACGAAGAACAATATACCTGTTGGAATTACTCACAAAGTTAGCAGCAGATATGAAAGACTAAGATTTCTTATACAGGAGGATAGTAGTGTTAAATTATGCCATTAGCATTCAGATAAGCAAAATCCTATACCATCCATGCATTTTACCAGTTCTTCCAGCTAGAAGGATCATATGATTCACTAAATTCTGATGGAGATGTAGTTGCATATAGTACATTTTAATACTTAAATATTTTAGGGCTTGATCTTTTAGATAAATGCTGACATTAAGATGAGGGCAACTTTAGTGTGTATGCACTGTTTATATCCTATGCAGGCCTTAATACTCCGCAGTGTGCATTCTGGTCCACTTAGCAACATATAAGAAAGTTCTTTAAATAGGGAGGTGTGATGCCCTCTAAATTAATTTCTGAATTTTCTTTGACATGTTTAAATATTTTCTTACTTCTACTTTTCTACTGTATTGATTTCTCGGGGTCAGACAGCTGACCCCAAGGAATCCCTTATTTGTGCTTAAGGTAGAATCTTATTAACAAGAGTAGGTTACTGAAATCGAGCAGAAAAATTACTCAAAATGCACACTTGCTCCAGAGTCAACCTTCCAAATAGTTGAGAAGAAAATACTTTTAAAATCTTCACTTTCTCTTGAAATGTTTCTCTCCAAAAGAGATTGTATAGTCGTTCTTTAAGCAAATCAGAAAATGAGTAGTCCTTTTCAAAGGAGGAATGATATTTTTTTTCTTCTGGGATGACCTCTGAAGTTTGTGATTTTTCCAAGATTTTTCTTCCACACCAGTCTTTCTTCCTCTCAGTAATAGTGTTAACAATGCACAGAATAAGGAAAATATAAGATGTTTCCATGATCTCTCAGTTTATTCCATGTGCTGTCATGCTCGGAGCTTACCAGAGAAGTGAACTCCAGCCACCTGTGAAGTCAGCTGAAGTCTTTCAACGTTTGGGATGCAGTGAAGCTGTTGAATTTGGAGAGGAAAATGTATCTAATGAAAGCATGATGGATGTGGAATATTTGCAAAAAGATAACTTTTCCAGTATACCTGAACACACAGAAAATGAATTGGAAATAGACAGAAGAAAATTAGATGTAAATAGATATGATGAAATCAAAACTGATAGAACATCAAAGCAAGTATTAACTTCCAGTGGTCAAGAAAGTAGCATTAGTGGCAATAGTGAATATAAGCTGCATACAGAGCAAGAGAATTTCATGGGGTTTAGTAATCAAATCAAAGAAGAAAATTATAGAAAAGGTTGTTTTGTTTCAGCTGAGATTTGTGTGAGTAGCAATCCTGGTGAAACGTTAAATAAGAAAATTCTCAATGGAGAGAGACACAAAACAGAGGGAGTATCAAAGTTGCCTGAAGTAATTATGATACACAAAACCACAGGAAAAAAAATTTCAGGAAAGGCAAGGAGTGACGTTTTGACAAAGGAAGAGTGTGAGATGCAATCAGAAACTAACTTTGAGCTAACAGTGACAAAAGGTGAAATTACTCCAAAAACTGGAAAGCATGTCCTGGACAAGCAGCAAGATCTTTCACCAAGAATTAGTTTTGAAAGTCAACATAAAGAACATTGCTTTACAGAAAGTAATAGCCATAATGCTTTAAACTCTGAAGACAGAGAGTTTCAAGTGCGTGGTGAAAGAAGTGACTCAGGTGTAAGGGATGCAATACCTTTAGAGAAAGTTACGTCCTCTTTCAGAGAGCTGGCAGCGTGCAAGAGAAGTGAAAAAACAAAGTTAAATTTGCAATCGATGAGCAATGCAGGCATTTCTGGTGGTGTTGAAAGGGATCCAAACAAACTGCACAGAGCATCTCTGGATAAAAGTTACTTCATAGCAGAAAACAAAATCCTACAAAAATCAAATTTAAATCCAAATGAAGCCAAGAGTACAATGCAAGAAATTTTACTTGTTTCTTCAAGAAATACTTTGGAGAATCAGTATGCAGCAAAGGTCTCTGAGTCATATCAGTTAGATTTTGAAGCATCGCCGGCGCAGGATGATCCAAGTTTAGGGACAGAACTGTTAGCAAGTGCTGGTGATTTAAATACAAATACAGCCATCTCAGAAATAATTTCTGAAGGAGAGGATTATTTTCCATTATCAGAACATGGATTAGCAAAAAAGCTTTTGAGTCACAATGAGAAAGGAAGTGAGAAGAAGATATCACAGGGAAACATTTATGGTTTGGACAACATCAGTATAAGGGGGAATAAGCTGAGTGGAGAACACAGGTTAGAACAGAGTCAGAAATACAAAGATTTATTGCTAGTTGCAGAAAGGGACAATAGAGGTAAGGGCCATAGCACAAAGGGACCTGGGAAAAACACTGAAGTCCAGAAAACATCCTGTGAAAAAGCAGGGAGAAAAGCCTCACTTGAAAAAAAAGAAAGGCAAAAAAAAAGAGACAGTGACAATGAAGAGAAAAGAAGCACAACCTATATTAAGGTACCAGAGTTTTTATGCAATGCAAATGAAACAGTTAATTTAACAATGATTCTAAACCAACACAAATCAACGTCTGAATCTGATAATATGTCAAGGTCAAGTGATTTAAAATTGATTGGGCAGAATTTAAGCAATGAATACACAAATGATATATTAATTACTATGCATTTTGTGATCCTTAGATTTTTTAAGGTTCTTATAAATTTATTTTTGTCTATTTTGTATTACTATTTAATTACCATCTTTTCTCCACCCAGCTGATTCTCAGCCATGTTCATTAGAAATAATGAAAGCTAACAAGATATAGGTTTTGACTGTATCTTTATTTTAGTTCTTGATTTTCAAGCATAATGCATTAGATTTTGTATGTATGGGAGCATAAAGAAGATTTATAAGAAACCAATTTAAATGGTTTGTATCTATTGGGGTCTATTCAAAATTGTGACACGGAAATACGGAGAGGAACTGAAGAAGCTGCCTTTGCATTAGCCTTTTAGGAAATGTTTTGTGTATTATATGAAAAATAAGTAAATATGGTAAAATTTGAACTAACCCAACATTTTGTTTATTTGAAAATGTTGCTATAATTACCTTTCATGCCATGTTTGTATGATCATAGGAATGTGTGTTCTTAGCTCATGTTAGCTCATATGGTAACTAAGGCTGTAACAGTGCTAATGAAGATGAGGTATGTATAGTGTCAGCCGTGTTATTACTGGTGAATACACATCTTGTATGAGTTTCCTTTATCTACCAGCATATGGAGAGTACTGGCTGACTGGTTTTCACTAGGATTTTCCAAATTACCATGTTTATACTTCTAACTGTGTCTATGCTGCAGAGTAACTGTGCTCCTACCAGTCCCCCAGCTGAGGCAGTGGAGGCACTGGGACTGTGGAGCACACTACAAAGCATAGGTGTACTGCGGTTTAAATACTTCTGTTTCTGGAGCTGGTGCGTCTTGGCTGTAGCTCTCTATATTGCTTTGCTTCTTGGATGGGATTTCTGAGCATCTCTTGTGTGATTTTTGCTTGCAAGCATAAAATCCTTCTCCTAATTCCTGCTGAACTGATGCAGAAATGGTAGACCACTTTTGCTTTGGGAATTCTTGTGCATAGTGTTTGGCTCAGTGTTTGCTCTACCTATTTGTTTGGAGACAAAGCATATGCAAGCTGTTGTTTGATGCTGCTTACCGCTAGGAGGCACCTGACTGCAGTGAAAGGCTTCAGGACTTCCTCGCTTTGTGGATCTTTATGAAGGGTTTCATATTTGGCTAATGGCAACTTCCTGAAGCCTGATGGTGGTGGGAACTGCTCATCCTACTTTCTGGACGTACTTTATATATATGAGTAAGTATTTTCCATTTTGCTTTTCAAAGAGCCTAACATTTCATATGCTGTATTACAAAAAGTACATATCAACGTATCTCATTCTTCCACAGATTTTAAAAAACAAGGAAGCATCAGTGCGTGAGGCATACTCAGATCTAAAGGCACGGCAAAATAGCACAATTGATGAGAACAGAAGACTCATGGGAAAGGTAAAAAACCTTGAGCAGATGTTGGAGGATGTGAAGAAACAAAAATTCCAAGTGGAACAGGAGCTCCCTAAAGTTAAGGAAGCCGCAGAAAAAGAGCGGAAGAAGCAGCAACAGGACATGGAAGAGATCCGTCTTCAGAAGACCAAGGCTGAGCAAGAGGCAAAGCAATGTCGTAGGGATCTAGAGAACACTGAAAAAGAGAAAGCAGATGCAGAGGAGGAATTGGAGCGTGTAAGGCAGCTCATTTTGCAGGCAGAGACTCAAAGAAGTATACTGGAAGAAAACCTTCGTGCTTTTCGAAATCAAATAGAAGAAAGCACCTTTACCAGAAGAAACCTTGAAGAGCATCTAAGAAGAAAAGATACTAATCTTCATGATTTAGAGCAACAAAAAAGAAACTTAATGGAGGAGCTGAAGAAAAAAACAGAAGGAGAGGAGAAGCTTATGAAACTGATAAAGCAAATGGAACAAGACCTCGAATTTAAAGGGAGCCTATTAGAAATAAAGCTGCAAGAGAGAGAGAAAACTGAAGCCAGAGGGAAAATTGTTGAAGGCAGGTACTCTGTAACTAGAGAAACTTCCCTGCCAACTTTGACGGCTGGGCAAGGCAGCCAGTGTAGGACTAATTCTGAAATTGCAAGTTTCCAGAAGAAGCAAGAAGCCAGAAAGGTAGAAGAGCTTAGACAAAAGGTAGATGAACTAATCCTTGCTAACAGAAAAGCTGATAAAACTGTTAAAGACCTGAAATATGAACTGAATGAAATTGAGCTTCAGAAATCATCAACAGAAGAAAAGTCTCGTTTATTAAAAGAAAAACTAGACAAAGTCAATAGTGAACTTAAATGCCTAAAAATTAAGCTGGAGGAAAAAGACCAGGTAGAGCAGGGATATTTGCAGCGGCTGAAAGAACTGGACAAACAGCTACATAGAACCACAGATAAAGCTGAAGAGGTGATGCAAGAAGCTGTAGATCTCAAGAAAATTAAGATGAACTATGAGGAGGAGCTGAAATCTGTTCAGCAAGAAAAGGCACAATTAAAAAGAGAAGTAGAGGAACTAACTAGATCAAAGGCAAAAAGTGAAATCACTATCAAACATTTGAATTCACAAATCAGTTGTCTTCAAAAGGAGAAGCTGGCAGCTGAACACAAAACACAGTCTTGCAAAGGAGAAGCAAATAATCTTCAAGACCAGTACGAGAAAATTCAAGAACAATTGCTTCAAAAAACAAAAGTAGAGAAAGAAAACCAGCAGGAAATTCAGATGCTGAAGAATGAATTAGCCAAAAGTAGTCAGGTGTCAGAAACATTGAAACGAAAGATAGAAGACCTTAATAAATGGAATACTGACACAAAACTACTAATGAAGCAAATTCAGTCTGAATCAGAGAGGATGACTTTGGAAAAACAAAGTATTCAGAGGAAAAATGATGCATTAAAATCCCTAGCAGATGGTTTCAAAGAACAACTGCATGCAACAAATGAACAATTGCACAAGCAAACAATAATTGAGCAAGAATTCATATGTAAAATAAAAAGCCTAGAAGTTGATCTAGCAAAAGCAAAAGATTTGGCTAATGAATATAAACAGAAATGTGATAAACAAAGTGCTTCCACCCTAACCACTGACCGGGAAGTTAAAAATCTAAATGAGCAAATAAATGCTCTAACTATGGAAAAGAGAATGAGTGAGCAGAAGATACAACTACAACAAGCTCATATACAAGAGCTAAGTAGTAAATTAAAAAAATTACAGGATGAACTCCATCAAAAGACTCTGGATGAGCAAATGGCACGCAAGAAGATGATTCTATTTCAGGAAGAATCCATTAAATTTAAACACTCTGCAGAGGAATTTAGGAAGAAAGTTGAAAAATTACTGGAATCCCATAACATCACAGAAAAGGACATTTCTGACATAAAGCTAGAATGTGTTGCTCTTCAGCAGGAAAAGCATATGGCTGAGGAAAACATCATGCTGTACAAGGTACAGATGGAAGATCTGCAAGAAAAGCTTAAAAAATGTCAGGAACAGCTACAGCAAGGAAAGCAGGCTGAAATGGACTATCACCAGAAGTGCAGGAGACTTGAGGAAGAATTGGAAGCACAGAAGCGCACAGTTGAGAGCTTGAAACACAAAATGGATCTGCAGCTCAGGGAGAGCGAGCACAGGTTTCTTTTGTTTCAGGATGAAGTTCAGCAAAATAATAAACTCCAAGATTATGGATTTAAATTTAGCTGTGAGAGAAGAGGAAATGATTTCAATTACCTGAGTGACACCACAGCTCGAGAATTTGAGCAGCTTCCTCCACATTCAAAACCTAGCTCACCTTTGTTAAGAAGGAGAGATCAGGTTTTAAATCAGAAGCAGGAGACAGCAGGTTTTAAGTCTGATCAGATAGAAGGAAATACATTGTACGTGAGTGCTGATGATACGATACCGAGAGAGGTGCAGTTCCAGGTGTCAAGGATTAACCAATCAGGAGAAGAAAATTCAAGCCCACAATTTACAGAGTTTATTTCTCAAACGAGTACACAGTTTGAGATAACTTTTGATAAAGGAAGCCAAATCTCTGGAACATCTGAATGGGAATCATTGAGGAACAGGAACCTACACAGTTCCAGACAAACTATTAGACGTGGAGAAGACATGAAACATGAATTAGGAGTGGTAAAACTGCATCCCTTGGAGGTACACACTATGTTTTGTGAGGGTTTGCCTTTCTAGTGCTGGTTTTTACTAGTCTGTTTGTTTGTTTGTTTTTAGTTATACTTTATTACTATTCTGTATTCTCTCTGTTTCTTATGGTCTTGCCTTGGTGAAGGGAACCCCTTCATTCTTACATGACACAAAAACCTTTTTATTAGACATTTGTAGCAGATTTGTTAATATCTAAGAAAAGTTTGTGTTGGAAATAGGAAATCACATACACCATGTATCATTTTTTGTCTAAATAAGCTTTGATTAACAGCGTGAAGTTCATCTAGTAACAAACAACAGTTGTTGCTTAGTCCAGTCATATTCCTGTTATTGAATAAGTATTTGAAATGGCAAATGCACTTTAAAAATCTAGCTACCTATATTTCTCTGCTCTCCAATGCTAGTAGCAATTCTCCTTCCTGATTTACATTCAGATCCCTTTTGTTTCTCTGGTGGTGGATTTAGGAGTATATTATGTACTGCATAGTTCTGCATATTCTCACTGTGTCAAAAAATTCCTATTTACAGATAGTGAAGAACAAGCAATATGACATGCATGTTGAAGTCACAACATTAAACCAAGAAAATGACAAGACTTTTGGTACTGAAGAGAGAATGCTTGAGGGATACAAAACATCCGAAGGGTTTAGGAAAGAAGACTTTGCAAAGATGAGCTCTTTCTTAGGGGGAGAGAGTTTGAAAACTGATGATGATGCTACTCAGTTGGAGTATTTCACAGGGGAATATGATAATATTAAATTTCAAGGTCTCCGGCATGATGTCACTGCCAGACAGTTGACCGAAGTTAAACTTTTAGACAGGCTCACAGTTGAGCAGCTTCTTTCAGGGCAGAAAACTGTAGATGAGGTTCAGAAAAGTCTTGAAAAATTTTTAACTAAACCTACAGCTGTAGCTGGGCTATACCTTGAATCCAGCAAAGAGATACTTTCTTTTGCTGCAGCAGCAAAAAGAAGAATCATAGGAAAAGCATTGGCATTAGCGTTATTAGAGGCCCAAGCAGCTACTGGTTTTATCATTGATCCCACAACAGGTCAGAAATTCTCTGTTGATGATTCAGTTGTTAGAGGGCTTGCAGATACTGAATTCAAGAGTAGACTGCATGAGGCAGAGAAAGCTGTTTTGGGCTATTGCTGTTCTGGGAAAGTGATGTCTGTGTATCAGGCTATGGAAGCTCGACTCTTAGAAAGACAAAAAGGCAAAAATATCCTCGAGGCTCAGATTGCAAGTGGGGGGGTCATTGATCCTGTCAGAAGTGTCCGTGTGCTGCCAGAAACTGCCGTGCAGCTTGGCTTGCTAAATAACACAACTTTAAAATTTCTGCATGAACCTTCTAGTAATGCAAAATGTTTTCATAATCCAAACAACAGGAAAGCGATGTACTACTGTGATCTCCTGAAAATGTGTGTGTTCAGTGTAAGCAGTAAATGCTTTCTGCTTCCAGTTGGTGAAAGGAAAATAAGCAGCCCGTCAGCAGAGAAAAGTCACAAAATTTCTGTAGTAGATGTCGAAACAGGAGCTGAAATGACTTCATATGAGGCTTATCAAAAAAATTGTGTTGATAAAGCTACTTATCTTGAGCTTTCAAAACAGGAATTTGATTGGAAGGAGTCCACATGTTTTGACTCTGATGGGAATTCTTTTCTTTTGCTTACAGACCTTAAAACTGGTGTACAGTTTAATATTGAGGAGACCTTAAATCGGGGTAGAATTAGCAGAGCATTAGTCAATAAATATAAGGAGGGTTTAATCACAGCTAATGAGTTCGGTGATATTTTAGCTAGCAGTTCACAGCCAAATAAAGATTTAAACAGTCCTGTTGCAGGGTTCTGGCTTTCTGAAACCAATGAAAGAATTTCAGTCTTAAAAGCCTCACGCAAAAACTTTGTAGATAGAGTTACTGCCCTCCGATGTCTTGAAGCTCAGGTTAGTACAGGAGGCATAATTGATCCGTTTACTGGGAAAAAGTACAGTGTTTCAGAAGCTTTGCAAAGGGAGTTAATTGATGATGGATGTGCCAAGCACATGCAGCAGTGTGAACTGATCTTCACTGGGATCATTCACCCTGTAAAGAACACAGTTATGTCAGCTGTTGAAGCTATGAACTTAAATGCCGTAGACAAAGAATTAGGCATGCGCTGCCTGGAGTATCAGTACTTAACTGGTGGGTTGATAGATCCAAAATCTCATTCCAGATTAACGATGGAAAATGCAATCAAGAATGGTATTATTGATGCTGTTACAGCTACAAAGATGAAAGATGAAAAATTGCATGTGAAAGCTTTAACATGCCCCAAAACAAAGAAGAAGATAACCTACAAAGAAGCTTTAGAGAGAGCTGTTTTTGATTGCCACACTGGGCTGCGATTGTTAGAAGCAGCTCAGCCCATGAAAACAGGAATTTCCAGCCTTTATTATAATTCATAATGGAATAAAGATATTAGTACTCATTTTGGAGACTGCTTTTAAACAATTCAGGTCATAAAAAAGATCTTTGGTGGCCTTTATGGAAAAACATAAATGGTGTTTTCTAAAGCAATCATGAGTTTTACAGTAACTCATGAGTAACTAATTAATACAAACCACTGATTAGTATAAACCACTAAAACTGGAATTGGATATTACTTATTAGAAAGTTGAGATATATAGATAAATTTAGGCAGATTCATAATTTCAAAATGCAGACTATGTGTTCAGTCTTTACCTGAAGGCCTTGTCTGACATGTAGGTAGTGTAAATGAGAAGTTATACAGAGGTTGGTGAAGTTAATATTAATGCAAAATGGGTAGATTTAGGTGAGACAAGAAATCAGATTATTATATTAAAAAAGGAAAGAGATTTCCCACTTTGCAAATGATCACAGTGCAGTATTTCATGTGACCTGATACTTAATTTAATATTACAAATCAGTTTGCTGACATTTATTTTACAAAAGTGGCAGTAAAGCATACGAGGGTTAAATCTGCAGTGCAGTAAATATGTACACAGAAGTAATTTTTCTCACATTGGTATTCCGTCAATTTTAGTGGGCTGCTTACATCATAAAGTTAAATATCCTAATTTTTTCTCACTTCAGGTGACTTTTTTATTTAGATTGTTTTGGTGCTCTAGCAAGCAAATGAATTACTATTACTTATCAAAGTAAAAAAAATCCATTAAAATGTCTTCATTTTTACTTCTGATGCATGGAAGGGCTTAAGCATGTTTTCTAGGTATTGATGAATTTCAAACTACTAACAGATTATACTACTGTAAAAAGAAATGTACTTTCCTATGCAGAAAGAGATTAAATATCTTAGTATTTCACTTTTATTGTTCTTGTTTCTGTAGACATAAAAGCAATGTATTCTTCTTAATTGTAATTTAGTAATCCATGTGCATAGACTACAAATTCTGATATCCTGTGCTCTCTGTACATATTCACACCTGAGGGTAATGCAAAGGCAGCAATTCAAAGATGCTTTATATGCAGATGTTTAGGTTTTATCTGCTGAGTAACGGCTGGGAAGCTATACTTTTTCTTAATATCAGTCATTTTTAAATGAATGTACATGTGTATGAATAAGCACCATAATCATAATTACAAATCATTTGAGGAATTATTTTGTTCATGTCTAATTATGTGGGAGTTTTGTTCATACATCAAAGTGTCATAGTGATGCATGTAGTGATAAATAAAAAGAAATCACTTGATGCTTATGTTATAATATTGCCATTGTGGTAGAATTGTGTTTCTATGGACATTACCATTAAATATTCCAACAATTTATATTTACATGTTTTTTACAATTCATGGTGCTTATCAGAAATCAATGGAAGAAGAAAAGAAGGAACATGTTGAGAAAGCTGGGGATTTACTGAAATGGGTGTCAAACCTCAGCAAGACACTCAGCAAGGAAGAAGGAGAAAAGGCTGAAAAGACAGATTTGCCTAAGCAGCAGGTACACACATGTCTTCTGGTAAAATACCACTTCCTCTCTTTAGGTTTTTGTGTTGATTAAAATAACAAAATACTTCATAAATACCAAATCACACTCCGCATCTTACTAAAGATGTAATTTCACATAGCTGTGAGTAGGGGGTTGGGTGCATCATAGAATAGTCAGGGTTGGAAAGGACCTTAAGATCATCTAGTTCCAGCCCCCCTGCCGTGGGCAGGGGCACCTCACACTAGACCATGTCACCAAAGGCTCTGTCCAACCTGGCCTTGAACACCGCCAGGGATAGAGCATTTACCACTTTAGGCAACCTGTTCCAGTGCCTCACCACCCTCACAGTAAAGAACTTCTTCCTTATATCTAACCTGAACTTCTCAACGAGCATCAGTGTTTAGGAGCACAAAAATTGCCCAAGAAGAAGCTCAAGCTGCTTTTTACAGGCCTGGTGTGTGACACTGCACAATGTCAGTTCCAAATTAGATGCTGCACCCCATAATTCCACCTTTTGTAGAGGGACAATGCATCCTGGCAGCATGATGCTTTGTACATTTTCCCTCTTGTCCTGAAATAGTTCACTGAATAAGTCTGGTTACTTCTAACCCTGGCACCAGGAAGGAGAAAGTTGGAAGGAGGGGTCTGAGAGCCAGGTTTCTCTATTTGCTTTTAAAATGTTATTCTGGGAGGTCTCTTACAGGATTGTCAAAACTGCTGTTTTAGGGAATTCAGCAGGTGTTGACTGAGAGCCCTCTTTACTATCACAGTAGTAGACAGGCTGCTGGTGTGGCTGATCTTGACACTTTTGTATTTAACACATATATTGTTGTTGTATGCAGTTGCAACTCTGACCATAGATTTCCATCTGTGAAGTTTTCTATCATTTCTAACAGCTCCACTGCTAGGCTTGTCCCACAAAACAGATTTGTGACACATAAAAAGATTTCAGTAGGTGGAGGTCTACCTATACACTGAGCAGCAGAGGGATGGAGCAGTGTCATGTCCACATCCCTTACTATAGGGCTGGATGTGTGGTCATGCAAACATGACTTTGGCCCTCCTGGAAGCCTGTTTCTATTGTTTTATTCTACTCACACATGCTGGTACTGATTAGAGACGCTGGAGCAGCATGTGCATAAATAAAGCTTGTTGTCAGGCAGGTCAGCAGTCCTGCAGTCTTGATGGCCACTGGTCCCATCACATTGTTCATAGAGGACCAGTGCTAGCTCTGTTACTGAGTTTGTTCCTGTATCTGTAGGAGGAAGTAAGCTTGTATTTGGACATGTTAATTAGGTAAATCACTAATAGTTAGGATAGGATTTGCAAAAATAGTCAACACTGGTCTTTTTCTGTCCTTGTTAACGACAACATTGCAAATCTTTGTCAGTGTTGGGCCAGTGCTGAACTCCTTAGAGCATCTCAGCTTACCACAGCAACTATGGGTGGCATCTTCCCAGCCTAGCCTGAGCCCTCAGGGGGTAACCTGGGAATTATCTGTCTTGGCTTCCTCTGGCCTACAGGAGATGGGTTTGCTGAGGGTATTTCCTTCCTTTGTGAAACAGCCCTGCAAGATAGCAGCACCTTCCAGAGGTGTCTGGTTTTGTGTCTCCAGTGACTAGCACAGGTGCTGTGACATGTTTTGTACAAGCATGTACATTTTATAGCTAATGATAGCTGAAATACATTTCACGTGGAAGACTTAGGTTGCTGTAGGTTGTAGCCACAGACTGGGTGAAGCAGGTGCCAGTAACAGCAGGGTTCCCACAGCAGCAGCAGTGACACCAGTTCCCCAAGTGACACATGGCTCCATATGCTACCTCAGCCTGCTCACATTGTCTTCTTGTGTAGTGCACACTGTGCTTGCTCTCTTGGTTTCTGTCCAAGCAGCACAAGTGATGGGATTGTGGCTTGCTAGTAGTGATTGTAGAGGGAGACTGTTTAAGACCATGTTCAGGTCCTTTGACACAATGCACATGGGGACAAAATTAGTTGTGTCCAGACCCAGATGAACATAGGACCCAAGAACCTTGCTAGAATTCTCTTAGTGCTAATGTTGAATATATCTTGAGCTTGCTAATAAGTGTTGTAGACTCCCTTTTAATAATTTGTCCCCATTCATCCAAAATTAATGCTTTTCTTTGAAGAGACTTTAGATAGTTTCTCAGAAAAGTCACAAGATTAAATTCTTGCAAGTTCCACTGCCAGAGCAAGTGCTTTAGTGGGGATGACACTGAAATAATAGCAGGGAGAATATTAATAAATAATTCATTTTTTCCAAGTGTTTGATAGTGCGTTTGTCATTGGATTTCATGAAAGTTTATAGCTGGCTGGTATGTTTTTTGTTTTAAAAGTTATTATCTCTCATTTTGGCGAGCAACGTCTGGAGCACATATCTCTATAAAGCTGCTTTAAACTGTGCAGACTATAATAAGTGGATTTAAATGATTCACTAATTTCAAACAAATAGCATGTTAAAATAAAATCTATTTGTTTCACTCAATAGTTTTCTAATACAAGCAGCTTATTTAACCACAAGACATAATGACTTATCTGTATGTAAATGATACAATTCCTTAATAATTAATTTTGCTCTAAGAATAGCTGGTATTTAAAAAAAATCAGGTTCTTATATTATTTAGTCCTGGGTAGCAATACTATGTTGTTTGTTTGGTTTTCTTGTTGTATTTGTGCATAATTAAGTCTTGAACACGGGTTGTTTATTTTTCAGGTTTCCCTGCATGAAATGTCAACCAAGAAAGAACAAATAGCTGAAGCTTTGCAGACTACACAGTCATTTTTAGCTAAGCACAGTGACAAGTATGCCATTTTTTTATTGTTCAAATAATGTAAATTAATTGAATCAGTTTGCTTAGAAGGAAATTATATCCTCATCTTACAGTTCCAATTACTTTTCATGTACAAATATGCTAGGTTTTTTCCATAGTTTTATAATTTTGTCTTCCCATTTGGGAAAATTTCATGCAGTTCTGTTTATTTCAAGATTTTGGCTAAGTTTATATACCTCTTGTCATCTTAAAAAAACCCCAAAACATTAAACAAAAATTTCCACCTGAAGTCTATTAACAGATTAATAGTAAATTAGTACTTGAACTGTATGTCACAAGTTTGTTTCATCCGTGTTTGAAATCAGAGTGTTTAAGATTCTAAATTGCTGAGGTACCTCATGACTCCTTGCTAGCTGTTACTTGTCTTGACTGGTAATCAGTAGGCAAAGGCACATGGAAAGGTTAAATGCTTTAGTGATAATTCAACATAAATTCTAGATTAATGTAGTTTCTTTTCCTCAGTAACTACAAGCACATTGTAGCTTTCCTAAGCATCTTTGAAGTTAGGCTATATTTTTTTCAGACTACTTTTACCAATTGTACATGCAGATCACTCCCACAAGGTTACAAATTACTCAGAGATCATCTTCTTCCTTTTTTTTTTTTTTTTTTCTTAATAGAATGACAGATGAAGAGAGAAATGAAATGGAAAAGCAAGTCAGATCCCTCCAGGAGAGCTACAGCTTGTTATCCAATGAAGCTTTGAAGCAGCTGCAGGAAGCACAGTATTTGGGTGATGAAAAGATGGAAGAAAAGGTAATAAGACTGAAACTTACATTTCAGTCTCCTTTGAGGTTTGCTGCATGGTTTTGGAGCTACACATGGTCAGCAAAAGAAGCTCTGCAGTTAATAGTGTGTGAAGGAACTTGAGATTTAATTGACTGAAGGTTTTGTGTATTTGCGATGGCATACTGTGTGTGATCTTACCTGTGCATATGAACATTCTGCTCATCAGATTTTTTTGTGAAGAGTCTTAATAATGTGTGCCTTGCATGAAGAAAGATAAATCATTCATCTCTTAACTCTTCTCTTAAAAGCCATTCTTTGACTGCTAGATAAGTCTGTTTCTGCTGCAAAAATGACATCATAAAATAACGTGTTAATCTCTCCCATATATCACTCAGAAATGTCTTAGAAAACATCTACTTTCAGTTTTTCTTGAAATTTATCTGGATATGAAAATGGGAGCACATCATGTGATTAGCTCTGAGACGCTACAAATGCGTCTTTTAATGGATCTTAAATATGGAATTCTCAAAAATTATGTTACAAACAAGTGTTCTCATACAAATATAGAGGCAGTGTCTGTGTAATGAGTTCAAATAATGTTGCTAGACTGACTTTGTGCTTTCCATGCAAACTAAATGCAATATTTGGTGCCAGAGTATCTGATTCCATATTGTTGAGTGTATATACAGAAATGCTGTATGCTGTAAACATGAATAGCATGGTGGTTTTGAATCACATACTGTTTCTGAATATTCTAACCTTTCACAGACATTTAAAGCATGAAAATTTGCCTTTCAGGTATATATTCTATTTGCTCACTCTGCAATCATTTCTTCTATTGTCTTTCACTAACCCTGTTTATGTACGCAAAGCATAGGTTTTCAATTCACAGATGCATGTTTTTAAATCTTTTATCACATCGTGTGCTGTTGAATGACTGACATAGGTCACTTGCGCATTTGAGCTGCTAACATTCACAGCATTCCTCCAGGCCTGGTAAGTACATGTTTTTATGCTTATCATGAATTCAAAATCAAGAGAAAATTTAAAACATACAGTCTGAAAATAGTGATAGTTTTTCTTTTGTATTCCTTTTTAGGTGAATAAAATCATTGCTGGTGTCATTGACCAAACGACTGGAGAAGTCCTGTCAGTCTTTCAGTCTATTTTAAAAGGTTTTATTGACTATGACACTGGGATTAGATTGCTCGAGAATCAGCTGATCCTTTCTGGAATAGTTTCTCCAGAATTAGGAGTATGTTATGATTTGGAAGAAGCTAAAGATCATGCCTTAATTGATGAGCAGACTCTGTTGCATTTGCAGGAATTAAGTTATGCAAAGAAGCTTATATCAGAATCATCATTGCCAAATCTTCCAGTTGTTTCAGCTTTAGAGCGAGGTCTAATTTCAGAACCTTTAGCTATTAAAATTCTAGAGAATGAGCTTTCAAGTGGGCACTTGATTTTGCCATCTACGGGAGAAAACCTGACTTTGCAGAATGCTTTTCAGAGAAACCTGGTATCTCCAACATTGTATGCAAAACTTCTGGAAAGACAAGACACTTGTAAGGATCTCATAGACCCCAGCTGTGCTGAGAAGATTTCCCTTGAACAGATGTTTCATAGAAGCATAATACACAAAGAAACAGGGCTAAGGCTTCTACCTGTGAAACCACAAGAAAAAGGTAGAATCATGTTCAAATGTGGAAGGAGGATAACTGTTTTGAGGGCAGCCCATGAAGGAATCATCGATCGGGAAACAATGTTCAGGCTGCTGGGTGCTCAGCTAGTATCTGGAGGTATAATTGACCCTGACTCAGGAAAGCGAATGACTGTGGAAGAGGCCATGAAACAAGGGATGATAGATCAGGACACTGCTTGTGGGATCCTCACACATCAGGTTCAGAGTGGTGGAATCTTTTGTCAAAATTCAGGACAACGCTTGACTGTTGATGAAGCTGTACAGTGCAACTTAATATCATCTACCAGTGCACTGCTGGTATTAGAAGCACAGAGAGGCTTTGTTGGACTAATTTGGCCTCACACTGGTGAAATATTCCCCGTATCAACTTCTTTGCATCAAGAGATGATAACGAATGAGCTGGCATTCAAAATACTAAATAATAGACAGAAAATAGCTGCGCTTTACATTCCAGAAACTTGTGAAATAATCAGTCTAGATAAGGCTGCACAGTCAGGGATAATAGACATGAATACTGTATCTGTTTTGAGCAATGTGACTTTACCAGATAAAATGCCCAATGTAGAAGAATTAGAGTCCCCTTGTAAAAATGCTGCAAAATGGTTATCGACATATGAATTCCTGCCGTCTGTATTGCATGACTGTGAGGAGGAACACGAACATTCTGGCACGGAAGGCCCTATATGTCATAATTTAGATCAAGCTAAGAAACTATTCATGTCTTATCTAATGGTGAATAGTTATATGGATGCAAACAGTGGCGGAAGACTCTTGTTGTATGATGGACAACTGCAAGAAGCCATCAATATGTTGCTGGAAAGTGGTGGTGGTGCTGCGTACAATGCTGATGTGTCAGAAGTGGAGTTTAATAATAAATACATAAGCCAGAAAGGAATTAACCTAAATCTAGCTGGTAGTGTCCACTTTAATAATGTCGCAGGCAATGTTCAGGGTGATCTTTTGGGTGCTGAAAATACTTCTAGTAACGGGAAATTAATTCAGTTTGAAGACTGTGGGGATTATATATCTTCACAAGAAGATCTTCATGTGTGTGGACCAGATGTTTGTGATGCTATTGGTATTGAGCAGTCAGAATGTACGCAGGAGATGGTGTTAACTAACCCTGCAGGACTTAGAAATGTAGTAAGTAGCATTCAAAACTCCATTAACAGAAATGCACTCAGAGGTCTTCCAGAGGTTTATGAGTGGACAGAACTATGCAAGCATAATAGTCAGAAAGCAAATTCAGGAAACATTGAAGGATATCTTTCAAATGACTCAAATGCAAATCTCATTTCAGAAACAGAAAAAGGAGATATTTCTATGGCAGACAGTTTGCATAATGAAAACAGGAATGATAAAACCTCACAAGATTCCTTGAGTGTGAATGATTTGTCAGATAATGAAACATGGGTAGAGCTGCGAAGATGCACCAAATATGAGCCTTGCGTACTGCAAGCTGACAATAGCAGAATGGTACTGGAAAACAGCAATAAAGATGATTTTCAGAGAAGTTTTGGTTCATCCATCAGTGCAGATACCGAATATAGACTTCCAGAGGAATTGGTTAGACAGTGTGGTGACATACTACAGTTTGGAGATTATGGATACAGTAAGCAACCTCTACAAGACTATGCTGATGTACGTAACAGACTATCCCTAGAGGACTGTCTTTGTGCACATGACAGGCCATCCTTGGAGAATTGTACTGATTTGCAGAGTAAGCTGTTTCTAGAAGACAGTGGAGGCATGCACGGCAGGACTTCACTGGGTCGTGACACTGTTACCCATGACGGTCCACCTGTGGAGGACAGTAACAGCACAGCACTAAGGCTAACAGTGGCAGAAAATCTTAAATTTGAAAAGTTACTGCTGTGTGACAGTAGTTCTGATTCATCCATAGAAGGCACTGATGGCCTCACACAGTTTGAAAGTAACTGCTTTGAGCATGAATGTGGTGAGGTAGCTGCTGTAGATGACAGCTCTCAGCTTGATGATGATGATGATGATGCCTATGAAACACCTCAGGTTGATGATGATGAGAGTGATGTCTATGATACTCCACAAATTGATGATGATGATTCCTATGAAAGTCCCCAAGGTGACGATGGTTTTGATACCTTGAAGTCAGGGGATGATAAAACACAAGAGCCAGAATTGTCTGGAATATCAGTTCCATTAGGTTTTCTAGAGGAGAGGGGTGGTCTAATAACCCTTAGAGAAGAGACCAGCTCTTTTCAAGAACTTGCAAATGATGCTGGAGAGAGTGTCAATGTAAATCTGATGGGGCTACCTGAGAATGTAAATACAGCTTCTGCAAGTGCTGACACTATGGAAAGAATCCCTGAGGAGGACAGGCTGCTAACAGGGAGCTTTGGAGGGAAGGAGCAAAAATTACCGGTTACTCTGCAAAGTGAAGGAAGCAATGAGGGAGGCCTTAGTCCTTTACGGAAGATGTATGAATCAGAAATACAAGACAGAAATGAGGAAGATGAACTGAAAGCGGAAAGTGACTCTTATGAGGATGAATCTGAAGGTTCACAAGATGAGGAAGGCTATGAGGAAGATGATGACAGTTATGATGACTCTGACACTGATTCTGACAGTGATGAAAAACCAGATATTTTTCATTCACATCCTCAATGCATAAGCAAAGGTGACAAGCTGTTAATTTCCTTAGGTGATACAGAAAATACTGATGAAAATAATCAGAATGTTGATGACTGTTGCTATTCTTTAGGCCACAAGACAGGATATACTTTGCAATTGCAGTCTAACCATGAAAATGGAAAACTATCTTCTGGAAAATGTGAACCTGCATCAGATATTTCAGAGGCAAGATGTGTTGATCTTACAGGTATAAGTGAAGAAGACAGACAGCAAGAAACAGAGGCTGAATATGGGACTTATGTTAAAAATAAACACATGTCACAAGATACTACTGAGCCTATTCAGTCTGAAAATACCCTTGACACTAAGTGGCCATCCTGTAAGAGTGAAGCAAATGATAAAACACAGCTTAAGTCTCCAAGTTCTCGGTTTGATGATACTGTGACACGTGATGTTAGTGTAACAGCCTTACTAATTACAAATCAAGCTACTGATGACAATGAAAGTACTCAGACAGATTTGCTTCTCTCAGAATCCTTTATTGATGGCATGAATAAAACCAGTGATACCATGCCAACATTGCATTCAAATAATGGGCAAAGACAGAGCAAAGCAGTATTCGCAGAGGAAAAAGTATTAAATGATCTGGCTGGGATGGAACAACTAAAGGAAATTTCATCCCAAATGGACAATAAATTTCTTTCAGGTGTGCCTTACATAAGTGATGGTGATAGTTCAGTTGGTGACCAAGTACATCCAGTCACTGGTTGGAA
Organism: Coracopsis vasa; assembly: GCA_026283785.1. NCBI lineage: Eukaryota > Metazoa > Chordata > Aves > Psittaciformes > Psittacidae > Coracopsis > Coracopsis vasa. The sequence goes on from JANHGB010030088.1 coordinate 45,283, forward strand.
GCATGGTCAGATAGGAAGAGGTTTTGAAATTCTCACAGAAAATAGAGTAAATATTATGGAGGAATGTGATATCATGGAGCCAAGTGAAAGTCCCATTCAGATGGAAAGCCTTGGGGAAATATTTGATGCATCAGTAGTTAAAGCTGACAGAGAAACTCCTGTTTCAAGTAAAGGAAAAGTAAATGCTGATCAAGTTTTGCTTGACGTTGGAGATGGAATGAAATCAGATGAATTTAAGAGAGATTTTAACATTTCTGCTTCTTCAATACAACACATAACAGACATAAAAGAAGGTGGCCATTCAGAATTGGATAAAACTGAATCCTGTTTCTTTGAGGACAGGGCAGAAAGGAAAAAGGGTATAGAGAATGAAAAGGATTTTCTGCTAAATGTGGAGGAAAAGTATTCAAGTGAATTTAACACTTGCTCTTTTCCCCCAACTGATGCAGTGAAACCAAAGGAAGTTAGCATAACTAAAGAAACAGGGAGAGTTATCTGTCAAAATACCGACAATGTTCTTACAGACTTTTCAGAAAACAATGGTAGTGAATTTTCTGCAATAAAAGCAGGTGCTGTGAGAAGTATTGAGGATGCCAAAGAATCAAGGGATGGGAGTCAAGTGCTACCTTCTGGGAGTTATACCTCTACTGGTGATGTTTATTCTGCAATTCTGAGCAGCGCAGGGGCTGAATTGAATTATGGTGTTCAGAATGAACATGAGACATTGAAAAAGACAAAGAGAGAAACTTGCATGATCAGTGAGACTTCTTCCATTGAAAATGGTTTCAAAAACCAAATGTCCGTGGAGTCATTGCAAAAGGAAACAGGACCCTGCAAAGATTTTCAAGTAAAGGATGGTATTTCACAATCACCAGAAATGTCCGATGCGCTAATGGAAGACTTAAAGAATATGTTACAAAGGAAATTGAAAATGGGACATGTTTACTGCAAGCAGAAGGGTGAACCCCTAAGTTACTCTGATACCAAAATTTTAATGCAAAGTTTACTTGCAATGGTTAGAAGCACCCACCTTGGGAGTGACACATCTAGTGAGTCAAATCTCAAGCAAATAAGCGATGCTATCAGAACTGCATTTATGGTTAGCACACCGTGTACAGAGCCAAAGGACAGTGAAGCTCTTTCATTGCCTTGGCTCGACTGCAGAAGTCCTGATCTTCTTCATGATATACTCAAGCAGGAATCCTGCAAACAAAAGATGGCTGATCCGGATGAAAGGAAGAGTGAAACAGACATGAAAGCTCCTGTTTCAAAACTTACTGATTCTGAACTTCTGGAGATTTTTCAAATTTCACCAGGAGATGAAAGTGCAAGCAAGTTAGAGGAGCTGATAAGTGGTTTGCTTACAAGCTCACAGGTTGCTGGTATCACCACAGAATGTGAGGGTAAAGGCAAAGTAGATGGGCTTTGTACTCTTCTCTCAACAGAACAATCGGAGCTTGGATCAGCATTTGCTAAGGAGAAAGCTTTGGCAGATGGCCCAGCTGTTGCTTGGAAAAATGACCAGGAGCATGGGAATATAGACAGCCTGTCCAAAGGCTTTACTGAACCTGTTTTCAAAGCAAAAGGAGCGGTCCAGGAAGACACTTCCATTTGCACAGTAAGTAACAGCAACTGATAATGTGGTATGTGTCCTGTGTGAAAAGAACTGCATGAATCCTTCCAAGTGCTGGAGAGAATAATTAAATTGAAAAAATAGTTGAAAAAAACAAATTATAAATTTGAAACAAATTATAATTAAAACAAGGACTTTTATGGCTTATTTAAAAATTTGTCCATTTGGAGAACCTTTTCTTACTGTTGAAGCTCATTTTCAGGTCAATGGAATACAGCAGTGTTTAAAGTTAATAGAGAAGATGAGAGGACATTTGGCAGTGCTTCAAGATATGAAAAGGCTCCTGGATATCCAGCAGCCTATTAGTAACAACCTAGAAATATTAAAAGATGAACTGGAACAACTAGAGGTAAGTAAAATGTTCTTTATGCTTCAGTGATGGGTGCTAGGAAAAGCCCTTGAATTAAAAAAAGATATTTCAAATATCATTAAAGTTATTCAGATTTAAATGTCTTTCTTCCTTAGTAACTTAATGCATTTTATATATATTCTCTTTGTAGTCATTTGAGTCAGGACTGGCTACTTTTGTAGTTGTCTTAAAAAAGGACATGAAGTTGACAGAGGAGTTTTTAAAGCTTTGTAACAGGGATGTTCCTGAAGAGAAACTTAAAGAGCTGAAGATTAGTTACAACTATCTGCAGGAAGCATTTTTGGTGGTCTGTGATACATCTTCAAAACGAGCAAAACAAATAGTCTCTGCTATTGACTTGGAAATGGTATGTTTCTGTCAGTGTACATTTTAACCTTTTTGAAGAAGGTATCTTTACCTTCTTAAAGATAATTCGGCTAAGAATGAGTTTGTTTTTTCTTTATTTTGTTTTATCTTAATATAAAAATACATCTATGATTCTATTTCTTATGATAGAAAATGTGACTAGACTCCAGAAGCATAAATAAACATACAACTTCCCTTTCTAGTCTAAGCTTGCAGTATCACACCAGGAACTTTTAAACAAACTGCAGAGATTTTCAGACTGGATCACAGAAAACAGGAAAGCCATGAATGACTTCACAGTGAATACTAATAATATGAAAGAGATGAAGCAAAGTTTACAGCTATTTAAAGTAGGTATTCTTTATGACAGGTGTTGGCGCTTATTATGAATGAAAAATGTTGCTACTTACTATGAATTATTACCTAGGTTTTTTATACCTGCTTATTAATCTCTCTTACTGAAACAGATGGCTAGACCTAATTCATTAAGATGACAACTACTTTATAATCCAGTAATAAAATCTTGCTGATTTGCTTTATGTCTGGAAAAAACTTTAGTTTGGCTTACTGAGAAAGCTACTGGTTCTGCTTACATTTGTGGCAATAAATCTGACCCTTTTTGGAAACCTAATTTATAATACAGATACTTCAGTGGTTAAAATTGGGTCTTTATGCATAAGGTCCAGAAACTTTACTGAATTTCAGTTAGCTTTCAAATCAATTATATGTGAGAATGGAAGATGAGGAAAGATATCTTCATTACACACTATGAAATGAGCCACAAAAACCAGATCAACTTTTAATAATGTTCATACACCTCTGTATGTACAAATGATAAAAATTACATTATTTTATGGTGCTTTAATAGGATTCCAGTATGCATGGTAATGTCTGTGTGTAGCCATGGGCAGAATTTGCCATACTGTTGGAAATGGGGCTTCTTGTTGTGGAGTCAAGAATAAGAATGCTTTTGAGTAAATATTTTAACATTATTGGATCCTCAGGCCTAGAACCTAGAATTGTTAAACCTAACATGCCATAAATCTTCCAGAGCTAAAGGTCAGCCAGTTTTCAGGCATCCATGAGAAAGCGAATAGAGATGTTCAGGGTCATCTTATTTGTTATTTGGACATGGACTGTCCCAGAGGCAAACCATGCATAAATTCACATGCTGTCTCTGAATGTGTCAGAATGATTCTGACATGGAGTTTTGATTTACTGTGGCTAAACTGTCTTTCAAAAGTATCTTGGGACAGGGACTAAGAAAAGAGGGTACTGATACTTGTGGTTTATTTGTGCTGAATTTGTCTTCATTGCTAGTCATTTCCTTCTGTTCATTCACAGAGCAGTGCTGCAGAGCTTGGCTGTAAAAAAACTCAACTGGACTCCACTGCATTTGATGTTCAGTTCTTCATTTCTGAACATGCTCAAGATCTTTCTCCTAATCAGAGCAAACAACTGCTGAGGCTCTTAAATACCACCCAGAAATCTTTTCAGGAAGTACAGGAGTCAATAGCATCTCAAGTGGAAAGTTTAGAGACTCGGTTACAGGCAGCACAAGAGCTGGGTGATCAGAAGGTTTGCCTTTGTGTGTGAATGTGTGCTGAGTGTTTCTGTGGATGAGGAATTTTAATACCAACATGTAGTATTAAGTGTATTCCTATGTTAAGTTTTACTATTGATGATTCTACAGAGATGGTATTGATCAGCTTGGTGAATTTTCATTTTAGTTTTTCCTTGGTACAGTCACAGAAACAGCATGTTAGATTATGGACAGACACAGTTTTGAACATAACCATCTGTAGAGCCTGAGGTGACCAGGTCTGCTCTTCCTAGCAGGGAGAGAAATTTACTTGAGGTTTCTCACAGGTGTTGTTCATTTAGCAGCTGTATCAGTAGTTAAATAAAGCAGTGAACTCTTGCAGCTGCAGCTGTATTGAGCAGTGAATTTACTGTCGCACTGTTGTTCATCACTTCTGTCCTGCTGAAAATATCATTTTCCTTTAATTTGCCAGGTCTCGACCTTTTTTTCTAGGTCTTTGTAGTCAAAGAACCAGATTTGCTACCATGGCTTATTTTGACTGAGACAGGTTAGAGGGACAAACATATGAGTAAATCAGGTCTGATCTTTGCAATTCTAGGCATGGGCACTGGGAAAGCTACATGTCCAGTTAGGACAGTAGTGTCTTCAGCTGGCATGTCTGCAGTTGGCAAGCATAAGCAGCCTTTGTAGAGTCAAAGGAGGCTGATAAGATGCTGCAGTGTAACTGCATCTCCTCTTCTCTCATAAAAGCCTTCTTAAGACTCAGAATAACCACCTCAGCCTCCAGTTTATGCATAGTGAAAGGTGTTTTAGCATTCTGAAGACTTTGTATTATTTTGTCATTCTAAGAACATTTGTTTCCACTGTACTTTGTGAAAGAAATGTGAAACCGAGTAAAGAAAAGGCACAGATAACTTCTAGGACATAGTAACAATAATGAGCTTGCATGTTTTGTTCTTTTCTGCTGCTTAAAAAGTCAATGTTTCTATTCAGGTAACATATTATACATACCAACAAACACTAACTCACAATCACAACTAACCTCTGTTTTGATATCCTTTTTTCAGAATTAATAGTGTTTATCACAGGCTTCAAGCGGTTAAGAGACTGGATTTTCACTCCTGTCGTTTGGAGATTTCATCTTTCACATATGTGCATGGCCAGAATTCTACTGGGCAATTCCATCAAACATGGTCTCTTTACTTACAACATACTTGAGGTTTATTATCCATAACTTCTGTATGTTCATCTTGCTCTTTGTACCACTGCTATCATGTTTACAGCATACTTCTAAAATGATTGCTTTGCAATATTGATGTTCAGAGGTAATTCCTATTAGAGTTTCTTTTGGTTCCTGAAGTGAGGATGGTTTTGTTTTATTGTTCAATTGTACTTGGCTCTAATATAGGATGTGGCTGAACGGCAGCAGGAATGCAAAGAGAAACTGCAGGAAATCTGTGATTTGCTTACACAGACTGAAAATCGACTCATCGGACAACGAGTGTCTCTTGTTATTGGAGACAGCAAGGCTGAGCTGGAACTATACCAGACCAAACAGGAGGTATGCACAATTCTAGTTAGATAAGTTAAGGAAGCCTGAGTGCAGAGGAGAGTGACTAGGCTCTTTTGTTGAATAACAAGACTTATCATGTGACAGTAAAATAGATTTGTTTGACCTACCAAAAGTAAAGGCTTAATGACATGCATTTAGCCTGCTCCCCATGAATGCACTCTAGTATGTGCCAGTGGGACAAAAGAAATTTTCAACCTAGGAGACCCTAGAATAGGGAGTATGTACTAGGCATTGCAAGAAGTACTCTTGGTGCAGGCATGAGATTTGTTATATATTACCTAAGATTGTTCCTGTCAGATGTGATAAAATCACACTCATTTATTATGCTAAAATAATGTAACCGGCTTTTTAACTGGTTATCAGGCAGTGCTTATTCCTGTTCACAGTATTTTGAAGAAATTTGCTGGAGACTTTCTCTTGCCTGAGGCTTTCCATTGCCACATTCTTGTTTTGGTTTGAATTTTTTATTTCTAGTGTTGCTTGCAGTCTCCTTGGTGTAAGAGAGCCCTCTCAGTTTGCTTGTTTTCCTGTTAAGACCTTGCCTTTCAGCTTTTACTCTGTCTTGATTGATACTAATTGAGTTTATGATAGTCAAAGGACTGAAGGACCTGGTACTCTTCTTCCTTCTCCTAATAGCAGTTTACTGTACTCTAAAGCTCCAGGTCAGGTTTAGTAATCTATAAAGGCAGAAATTTCCTTATTCAATTTGCCTCTCTTTACTTATCTCCAAAGTAACAAATCTAATTTGTTGAAGTTCTTATAGTCAGTAGAAAGATACAGACACTCCTGAAGTACCTCTTAATATCGCTTGCCTGTCTTAAGAATTTATGGCCTACATGGGGTACCCATGGGAGTGAAGACCTGGTACGGCATTTCGTTAATTTTTTTTCCATCAGCTGTTTGTGGCTGCTTAGCAGACCAGTTGTTATTTGTTGACTGATTTTGTGGAGACACCATTGTAGAAGAGTGTCTCAGGAGTGAAGTGAGGGCTTAAAAAAGGTATTTTATAGATTTTACAGAGCTTGCATCCTCAGTGAGCTGTTTTAAAGGGAGCACAGAGATCTTTGTCAGAGAAGAAGAATCATGTCTTGATATAGTGTCCTCAGGAAAAATCTAACATACTTGGTGAAGTGCTAAAATAAGCTGCAGATTTAGCTGCCAAGCTATATTCTATAATTGCTGCAAAATATGTAGTGTAGGATGGGAATCAAATGTTTTGTCTTGCAGCTTCAAGAGTGTTACACAGCATATAAAGAAAAAACCCTTCATTATTTCAGTAACTGAGTGAATGTATTCAGTAGCATAATTACTGTTAAAATTAAAGCTCTCCTCAGATAACTGAGAGGCAGGGTTTTTTCATTTGACTCTTATAGGACTAGGCAAACTGCTTTGGATAAACTAAAACTAAACATCTGTCCTCTGTGGAATTTAATTGAATTAAGCATTCTTTAGAAATTGAAATATTATGATTTTACAAGTAAAGAAAAATATTCTTACGGCATTTCTAGCCCGAACAAAACCTGAAAACTTCCACCTGGGAAAGATGACCACAAGTTTCTGACTTTTGTTCAGTCCACTTATTCTCTTCAGCTTTCTGTTGAGATGGTAATGGGATGGAATTTGTCAGCAGACTCACTAACTACAGTGTAGCAGATTTACTGTATCTCTTGATACCTAAAAAGTAGTATATATTTTCTTCTGCATACATGGATATACAATATTTGAGCTGCTAAACAATGGAAAAATGTGGCCTCATTCTGAATAGGAGTGTAAGCCAGCAGGCTTGAAATTTAAGAAAAAGACAGATCGAGCTGCAGCAACATTGTCAAATGTTGAATTGATTTTATTTTTGTGATAATCTTATCTGCAATTTTGCGTCATGTGTAATGTATCACATGCTCTCCCAGGTTTGAAAAGACCGTTGCAGTGCTTATGCCTAGAACAGAGATAGTTCAAATAAAGGTAATTGGAAAGGTCTAGTCAATAATATACTTACTGTTATTTTCTTTCTTCTTTTCTCAAAAGGAGATACAAAAAGACATGAGAATGAGTGCCCAGACATTGGCAGAGATTGTGAAAAATACTGAATCCTTCTTGAAAGAGAATGGAGAAAGGTTGTCACAAGAAGACAAGACTATTCTGGAACAGAAACTGAATGAAGCTAAGACAAAGTGTTTGCTCCTTAGCCAGAAAGCGGAAGAGTCCAAAAAAGAACTGGATAAAGCGATGACAACAGCAATTAAGCAGGAAACAGAAAAGGTTTTTAGGCAACCATTTTATACCCTTATTCAAGCTTTCTATGTCTCTTACAGAATTCGTCTTGCAACTTACTGTCGTGGGGTGGGTTCACCCTGGCTGGTCACCAGGTGCCCACCAAAGCTGCTCTATCACTCCTCTTCTCAACTAGAGAGAGAATATAACAAAATGCTCGTGGGTCAAGATAAGGACAAGGAGAGATCACTCAGCAATTACTGTTATGGGCAAAACACACTTGACTTGGGGAAATTAATTAATTACCAATCAAATCAGAGGAGGATAATGAGGAATAAAAACCACCTTCACCCCATCACTCCCTTCTTCCTGGGCTTAACTTTACTTCCAAATTCTCTACCTCCTCCCTCCCAGTAGCACAGGGGTACTAGAAATGGGGATTCTGGTCAGTTCATCACACACTGTCTCTATGGCTCTTTCCTCCTCAGGAGGAGGATCTGTCATGCTCTTCACCTGCTCCAGTGTCAGTCCCCCATGGGGTCACAAGTGCTGCCTGCAAACCTGCTCCAGTGTGGGCTCCTCTCTACATGGGGCCACAGGTCCTGCCAGGAGCTTGTTCCAGCACAGGCTTACCATGGGGTCACATCCTCCTTTGAGCATCCTCCTGCTCTGGTGTGGGGTCCTCCATGGGCTGCAGGTGGAGATCTGCTCCACCATGGACCTCCATGGGCTGCAGGGGCACAGCTGCCTCACCATGGGCTGCACCA
>JANHGB010030089.1:0-41830 GCA_026283785.1 Coracopsis vasa
TGAATGGGACTACAGATCTAGAAAGCACTACTACCTTCCTGGACCTTGTTTCGTCACACTTTATTTTAGACATCTACTATGTAGAAGCCTATATTTGAGCTAGCCATAGAGACTACCTTAACAGAAAATGTACAAAACCAATAATTTCTAGAAGACTTCTGATGGTTTAATATCTAACATAGATTGACATGGAAGTGACTGTCGAGGAAAAATTTGCTCTCAGCTCAAATGTAGACATCAGTATCACAGGCATTCAGGTTTGGACTGATGTACTCCACCCATTTTAATTAAGCTTAGTTTATTGCATAGGAATGAGATGATGCCCACCTAGGATGTTTACCTGGCACAACTGAGCCATTGTTCTTTGTATCAGAAGTGTCCTATCTTCATCAATTTTGCCTCCTTTATTTCTGCCAGGTCAGGGGATAGCAAGCTATCAATGCAGTAGAAGGGTTTGTTTTACAGGACGTTGATGCAAAGAAATTCTAAGGCAATGCAAAAAGGAAAAAAATAAGAGACAGAGAAGAAAATAGGGCAATAAACAGTCTTCAGTATAAAATGTCCTATTATGTGATTTAATATTGTAGAGAAATAATGATACTGAGGCACAAAATGTACCATTTTGTTTTATTGCTGAGAAACCCCAAATTTATCTGTTTTAGAGTTTAAAAAGTCAATTCTTTAATGAACAAGAAGCCCTGCTGGTGTTATATTCTCTCCCTTGTTTCTGTAGAGTTATATGCCAAGTTACTTTATTAAACTGAGAATGTAATACAACACTATTTAAAATTTTGGAAGCTTATTTTATTAAAGCTAATATTCAGAGGTTATTGGAAGAATGAGAAGGCAATTGTTTCAATTGCATTAAGGTAACAGTAATGTTAATTTCAACTTCCTTTTTAATTCTTGCCTTACCAGAACATTATGCCAGTCAAAGAAAACTCATTAATCCAGTTAACAAGCATAACAACAGTTTTCTTGTGGAATCAAGTAGGCAGAACTCTGCTACACACTGTCCATTAGCACAATGTTTTCTGCCTTTTTTTAGAAGGAGAGCTTTTAGCTCTGCTTGGTATAACATTTTCTTGTATTAATTTCATAAGGATCTGATCTTGCCTCATTGTGCAACACTGCGCCTTTGGAGTATTTCACATGGTGCCTCTGCTTTCTGTGGGCACAGATAGCATTCTTTTAATGTGTCTTTCAAGAAGAGAAAGAAAAGAAACCCCCCAAGAAAAGATGTCAAAGGAGGAAAGGATGCAGAGAGGACAAGCAATTATTCTGTCTCCTCAAAACACCATCCAGATATTCTGGCCAGCAGGGTCTGGTTGAGTATGGTGCGTTTGTTGGAGGGCTGATATTTTTTGCATACTCTACAGGTATGTGAGAGATGGGCCTCCACTACTGTGAAGACTCCTCATCATTCAAGTAAGGAGTTTCACCTTGAAACAGTAACTGGAAAATAAAAAAGAAGATTCTGATGTCCCTAAAGATGCAGGACTTCAATTCTCACTGGCTTTCAGTCAGGTATAGGTTGTTTTATGTAGAAGTCACCTTTTAAATTTTTTTTCTGTGTGCTTATTTCTGGCAGAAAATTTATCCAGTTCCTCCAATTTATGCAAAAAATCTTCTCAGATGTACTATCCATCATCTGCAAATTTTTTCATTGTGACGAGCAGGGACTTCTCAGACACACAAAGTAAGTGTTCTCTAACATCTACCATGACATGAAAACACTCTGCATTTTAACTAGATAGGTCACAAAATATGGCTGCAGAGGCTGATGCTAGCAATCTCCTCCTTCAATAGCTGAATAGTTGCTTAAAACTGAATGCAAGTGGTAAGGAAGTTGTTGAGTATACTGCCTCAGCATTTGATAGATTCACATATTCACATTTCCATTAGTGGGTTTTTCCCCCAAAGATATTTGAATAATTGAATTCTACTGGCAGGAAAACAAATTCTGAAGTTGCAAAAACAATACTGAAATTCACATACAGATGTACTCATGTCCAGAGTATATAAACACTCACCAAACTTGAAAAATTAAAGTCACATGCTTTACCAGAACAACTACAATGTACCAATGCAGATCATGTAGCAAGAACTGTATATCAAAGGCTCACAGGGAACTTGTTCAGGCTCTGTTAAAATATTCACTAAAAGTGGTCAGATAATCTTGATTAACAAATAAACTAGAAAGTAAATTTGCTAGCAGATATTCAGCAAGCAGAAAATGAGGTTACATTCAGCAGATGAATTATTCATTGTGAATTATTTGTTCAGTTCTAATAATTACAGCAGGGAAAAATTAATGTTACAGCAAATACTTTAATTTTTATAATAAAAAGATTGATCAATGAAATGAGTCTTAAAAAGAGATTTCTAAATGGATGAAAAAATGAGACATGATCAAGAATAATATGAAGCTTCAGCGTGGACAAAATTTACACCTGTGAGTAATTTTACACAGAGGTAAACTCATACAGATATAATTTCAGTAAATCACTTGGATGTTTAAGTAGTTTCTTACTTACTTTTCTTTGCATTATGTCTATGAGAAATTACTTTTTTTTAACCATGGTTTACAGATGTATTCACAGGAAAGTGCCCTGATTGTATTAAGTACAGCTTTAGTTTTTGTTATTTTACTGGTAACTTTATAACTATTTCTTTGCTTCTTGCAGTCACAGTCCTAGAAGCTCTACTGAATTGAGGGATTCTCAGCAATGGGGCAACCATTAAATTAGGGTTGAAACTACTAAACTGACAGTGTGGATCTCAGTGGAGATCATGAAGTACCTGCTGATGGGAAATCTTTGCAATGGCATAGAAGGAACATGCTCATTCAATCTTAAAGTGAAAAAATGGAAAACAATGACAGAAAAGGCTTCTTTATCTCATCCACCCTCTTTACTGTTCAATTTTTTAAAACAATAAATAGATTGCATTAGAGAAAGGAATGTCCATGTGCGAACAATTTATAATGTGAGAAACAATATTTAAGGGGAAGACATTTTAATTATTCTATCAACAGTTTTACAGAATGGTTATTCAGTTACAGAGATTAATTTATCAGAAACCTAATGTGTTGAGGCATTCACATTTATTGAACCAAAAGCTGACTTTCTATCAAAATGAAAATTTCCATAGTAAAGCGTAGAAATTACATTTTTTTATGTTTTCATGAAATAAAACATTTCTTTTGTTCAATTTTAGCATCAAAAGGGCTTAAAAGACATGTTTTAGAAGAACGGTAATAGTAATAAAATCTATTTAGTTTGGTTTTGCTGACTTTTTTATGAGGTGCAAAATCTTTTCCTGACCATGTCTAACAGAATCCTCTGATAATTTCTGTAGGTTGTTTAAAACTGGAATATAAAATGCGTTTTGCCCATGCAGGTGATTGAAAAGCATGCATGTAATTCCTGTACTGTGCTGCTTAACTAACAGAAGTTCTGTGCCATAATATGTTATTAAACTCATAACTTAAACCTGTGTTCCAAAAGCACTTTGTGAAAACATGAGTTATCATCAGCATCCAGCTGCTTTAGAGCTGAGTAACTATTTTGTGGTTATGACTCAACAGGGTGAAAGGCAAAAGCAGCACCTGTCAACACGTGCATGCCAAAAGCTGTCCAAACAGTACAGTAATGATAGTGGGATTAGAGGTCCACTGTACTGAGACACCTAGAGATGCATAGCAAAGATGTCCCTGCCCCAAATATTTTTCCTGCTATGGTATAACCCAAAACCACAGAATCATCACAAAATGGAGAGGCTCTGCAATGCAAGGCAGGGATAACATGGCCTTACAGGTGTAACCACACAAAATACTTACACGCCTAGTTTCATAGGCTTATGTTTAAAAAGTGGAAAATACATGAGAAACAAGGAACATTAAATATGTCAGTATCCCTACTGGCTACCTGCCTAAATGTTAGTCAAAGCGCTTATTAACACAGCCTGAATTCAAAGACAGGCAAAAATCTTCTTGAAATCCGAGTTCAAACAAATGCAAGGCAAAAGGGCTTTCTGCAGACTCCTTTTCCTTCTTCCCAGGGAAAGTCTGGCCCTTGGGTCCATCCAAATTTAGAATATGAGAAATTCATAAAATTCTGGTGTTTTTTTTGTTTTTTTGTTGTTGTTGTTTTTTTTTTTTTAATGTGTATTTTCTGGGTTCTGTCCCTCGTGGAGCAATTAGCCTCATCTGAGCCTTGCTACAGTTTCCCATGGCAGATCTCCACAGCAATCTCTGTGGTAGATCAGACATCTGCTGAAGTTGCTTGCTTCTATGTTTTTTGTTTAACCCTTTCTTTTGCTGCATGAGGCAGTCATATCGCAGGGCACCAAGAGGAACCACAAGCACGGGTGTTAATTCCACCCATCACAGCTCTTTGCAGAGCCTTAGATGTGATGTTTTAATCCTCTAAGCCTCATTTTCTGGGTATGCCACATGGTAATTCATGTTTTCAGTTTGAAGGTAGTGTTTGGGCTCGGCAGCTCTTTTAGCCTTTTGCCTTCCCCCCTGTGCTAGCCTCCTCTGTCAGCAGCGTGTGTCCTGCTGGATCCTCTCCATGTTCTTGGGAAGCATGTTGAAAGTATCTCTGTCTGCCTACTACATTTTTCCTTTTCACATCTTCTTTTTTGTTTTTAATCCAATTTTCCCTAGCCAGTAGCAGCTGTTGGATCTCTAATTGGCAGTGGAATACCTCTCAAATTAGAAGACTGTATGAACATATGAACTATCAGTGTTTCTGTAATACTGTGGCATGGCAACCAACACATTAACTCAGGGGGCTTTATGACATCAGGTGTTACAATTCATCTTTTTAGTTTTCCTTAAAAAAAACATCTTGAGAGGGAAGATTTTTCAATCACAAAGCTACACATTTCATTAGTATTCTCATTACAACTCATACTATTTATTTATGGAGTGCTCAGGAGTGTGATAGATGCTGTATGGCTCTGCAGACCTTAGGAGCAGGCTTTAGATATGACAAGGCAAGCGAGACCTGAACAATAGGTGAATCAGTCAATTTCTTTTTGTATTAATTAGATCTGGGAAGAAAACAGAAGGGGGGTAGGGGTAGGCATCTGTTATTCAAGTAATTCTAAAACTACCACCAACTTTAATGGCATTAGTACTGAGGCCTTAATTACAGCCTCTTGCTCTTTGAGTGGTGACAATAATTTCTCACTAAGGCTCTATAAAGCCTCCTGCTTATTTTTCCTTTGCACACCTTTTCCAGTAAGATTTCTGCATCAGCTTCCCAAGCGTGCCCGGTGGGGAAAGCCTGATTTTCACTTTCGGTGGATTGCTGATGCCTAACTAACAATAATAAAAGCCGTTTGTGTCCCTGAATCCTCCCAGGAACATTGCAGCCTGAATTGGGTGTTATGCATTGCAGCTCAGCTTTTCAGAAGCGCCTATGGAAACAGAGCACACCAACTCGTCAGCCGCTGCTCAATTCTTCAATTAAAATGTGAGCTGTCTCTTTTATAGTTCTGTGTTTTGTCTCCATTTCTTATTGCAGCACTTCTACCTGATGTGGGTTATTTTAACACTTGCTTTCTGGCAGTCAGTTATATATTGAAGATTTTTTGTCCTCTAGGAAGTGTGCTCTGTTGTTTTGATTGATTTTCTCTCTTTTTATTACCTGCAAAATACTAGATTCTGAAAGTAATAGCAACCATCGTTAAATAGTATAGGAAATAAAAGATACTTTGGTTGTCTTAAGGCTGTTTCAATCTCCTTTTCCCTTTCTACAGAGGCACATAAGTTTGTCTATGGCTTAGCAAAAAAAAAACCTTTTTTCAATGTAGAGATTTTTTGTCCTTTAAAGGTGAGCTTGAAAGGCTATACATTGTTTGAAAAGAATAAGAAAAATAAGTTAAGCTTCAAGAGTCTGCTTTATTCTGCCCACTACATTTATTCCTGCTGTTAGCAGGATTAAAATTTACTACTAGAGAGAGGCATAAATAAAGACATGTTCTTGGAAAATATATGCAAATGCGAACACACCTTTCAAAACCTCATTTGACAGTTCAAATGCCTAAGTGCCTGAGCTAGAAGTTAGTGTAAAATTGAGTGCAGGGTAGAGAAAATGAATACAAAATAAGCCAGAGGCAGAACAAGGCTCTACCCCAGGTCTATGCAGCACCAGTCCAGGACAGCATCCTCTACGTTTCCATGTATTTGCCCCTGTTATGTATGTAAGAGGGCATTCATCTTGTCAGAATGGTCAAAATTTGCTGTCTGGGAAGCTGGATCTGTATTTTAGGACATAGTCCCCTCTTAGAATTTGCTGCCTGCCATCCCTCCAACAGTGGCAAATAACCTTGCAGGATGTGCTAGGAAAAGTCATATTGCTGCTGGGAGAGAAGGGAGACAAAGGGCTAAAGCCGCTTCTGGGAAGGGTAGGAAGCAGGTTGACAGCATAATTTTCCATGTCTGGTCCCAGAGGAGGAGACTAACTGAGGGCAGGCTGCAGAGTTTGCATTTAGAGTCCTCCAAAATCAATAATATCTGTATTCAGAACCAGGATTTTGAGGGCAGGTAATTTAATATGGCTCTGAAATCTTCCTGTACAAATACCCCAGCTGTGATCATTTGAAAATTGCCTGACCTACCGGGCCTTGACACACATCATTGTTGGGTGCAGATTCTCCAGTGACCACTTTGAATCACAGCCAGATAATTACCCCCCAAGGGCTGGGTGTGCTTTTATCACACAGAAATAGTGTGGGCACTCCACACCACTCCGGAGTCCTGCTGCCTGCCTTACTGGTAAGCAGAGATATGACTGAGAAACTGTGTGGTGTCTGGTGCGCCCCTGTTAAGCAGATGCTTGATCTCTTTTCTGGGAAACTGGTGATACTAAAGGCCAGTGTAATTTAAAACAGGCTGTGGTCTGCTCAAACACAGGCCAAGGGAATGCCTTTCACAGAGTGACAGACCTTTTGCACAACAGCCTCAACCTGTGCAATTTGATTGCACCTGAGGAACCAACACTTTGAATGACAAGGGCAATGACCTGAACCTGGCTTAAAATAGACTGAAAGCTGGTTTTAATCCTCCCATTATTTCCTCTCAGAATGATTTCTAATCAGAGGGGCCAACCTGTGAAAAGTGTAGCTAGTTAACATATATTTCATTCTTCCCTATGTGTTTGTTTGCGTTGTTTTCCAGGCATGTGAATGAATGATGTGAATAATGTGATTTGAATGCTACAGTGACTGGGTCTTTTAAATAAAACCAAGAGGGGATTGATCAGTGTCATGAAAGAGCCAAAGGAACCCTTAAGCAGCAGCTCACATAACTGTGGATTGCATAATTCAAAGCTGTCCTAGGGCATCTTTAAATGATGCATAGATTTTGTTTTCTTACATTACATTATTAAGAGGAGAAAGTTAGATGAAAGTTTTGCATTGGCCACAGTGTCACTGGGAGATGCGAGTGTTATCCTTGAAAGATAGCATGCGTTGCCTGCCTGCTTGCTTAGACTAAGGGGGAAAATTAGCTTAGCAACGTTCAACAAGAGACACTGTCTGAGCAATGATTTCTCCCTGGTTAATTAAGATGTGGGTTGAAAAGTTAATACAGGGAGACAATTTCAAGACTTTTAAAGTCACTGTTAGATGTTGTTAGTGAGGATTGTGTGAGTGTTCCTGGTTTGCTGGTGAGGGGATTTGCAAACCCAATTGTGATCTGGTGCAGGAGGACTGCCAGAGTCTCACTGAACTCAATGAATGCTGCTTTGTGCAACAAACCCCACAGTGCTGGGCATCAGATGATGGAGGCAGAAGGTACAGTGAAGAAATCCAAGATAATGATTTTATTTGTTCAGGACATTTATGTTTTTTAAGTTGGCAAATTAAGGCAACATAATTAGTTAACAACAAACTATCTGCTCAGCTCCTCATGAATCTGAAGAGCAGGCATCATTAAAATAGCAGGTTTGGGTTATGTTTAATCACCACATTTCTGAGACAGAGGTGTACATTTTAATTTTCTGCCTTTTAAAACTGGAGTCAAAGTTTAATAAGTTGATATTTATGAGGACATTTTAATTCGTAGCATGAGCTCTCCTGGAGAGCAGCAGCAGCGATTTTTGCCCAGGAGCCACTAGATGGCACAGCCCACTCACAGTTGGACTCCAGCAGCACCGGGGCTGGGGCTGCTGCAGTCGCAGCTGGGAGAGATGTAAAAACAAGCAGGAGAAATGGTCAGCGTGAAAAATTATGATGGAGGTAAGACGACCCTTCAGGTATGGAGCTGCATTCTTGACTCCCGCTGGCAAACCGAGGTGGGACCTTGACGTAGAAGAGAAATAAATGGTTCTTGTAAGTGGCAGTGTTTGGTGAAGGGATGGAAGGAGATGTCTGCGTGATCTTGCACCACTGTCCTAAGATAGTGTATCTTGTGTGTCTGTGTGACTGGCAATGCAGTATTCAGTCACTGACTTGCTTTCAGTCTGCAGCTCCCTTTGCAGTTGGCTTAGACATGTTGTAGGCATTAACAAATCTCTGAGGCAAAAAAACCCCCAAGCTGTTGTGCATAACACATCTTTTTGGCATGCTACAATATTGCAACAAAGTGTTACTGGTCATATAATGATCAGTTCTTGAATGCCCTTTCTGTAATCACTTTGGGGCAGATATTGGCTTTGTTTGTATTCAGGGCAGTGGTAATTGTGCTGGCAGTGCTTAAACAGCACGTGGCACTTCATAGCAGTGCCTAATTTTGAGTACACTTCAGTGATATGCTGCCAATAGATTAACACACGGGATCCCACAAAATTATACCCTGTAGCTGATAATAAAATCCATTTTCCAAAGCAACATAAGTGAGAGGAGGGGATGGTAAATACACTTATTTGATTACCCGTTTAAACAAAAAAAAATCGTTTCAGAGCATGGAAAGGAACTTGGCAAGCGAGCTGATGGGAAGGCCAGATTCCTCAGTGTGTAAGGGGATTTCTGCTCTGTGAGGAGGGCTACAGGTCCCATGAGGAGCACCCCTTGGATGCAAGGAATCTCCTTATGTCCTCGGATACAGGGGATTTCTAGACACCTTTGCATCTCTGCTCTGCCTTATGACAGTACAGAGAGTACAAAGGAAGTAGCAAGACAAACCCATGGTCTCTTGTAACAGTTGCGATGTCCCTGGTTGGATCTCACAACAGAAGCAGCGTGAAGGGGCTGTCAGGCAGCAGCTCTGAGAGAGTTTCTGCATAGCAAATTGGAAAGGTGATTGAGGCACTGATAAGCTCATTGTCTTCCTGGGGGTTTGGGGTTTACTGCCAGATTGAACAGCCTGGGGTGTGCATATCTGTCTTTCCTAAAGCAAGTAATAGGGTATCATACTTGCACTGTTGCTTAGTGCCTGTCAGTATAGGATTTCATCCTGTATTTTCTGATCCTGAAGGCTGTACTGCAGGTGGGTTAGGTACATGTCAGGTACAGACAGCAAGACAGGATCCTGAAAGCAAGCTTTTTCTTCTTCCTCAGAGGCTCGGGGAAAATACAAACTCAGAGCTTGTGTGTGTCTGAAGTGCAGCTGCTGGTACAATCCCCAGTGTCCCCACAGCTATCAAATCTCACAAGGACTGAGCCTGGCACACATGCATCTACACCCTACACAAACCTTCCACTTCCAGGGTATGAGACACTCTGAAATGAGTTTAGTCTTCACGCTTGAAGCTGTGTTATGGGCAGCCGAAGATGACAAGATCCCATGGGTCAGCAAACACAGAAAAGATCACTGTGGTATGGCCCAGGGGTTAGTGCACACACACAGGAGAGGCTGGCTTTGGATTGCAGGTATTCTTCAGGTTTTTGGTGTCTTTTTTTTTAATGCAGTGGCTGTTTCATGTAGAGTACATATTCAATTTTTCATCCTGTATCATGGACAATATGGCAACATGCCAGGAGCTCATCAGGCCATCCCTGACAGAAATAAGCACAGCAATATTCCGAAGGGAACAAATAACATCAGAAGCTAAAAACCCCCCCAAACTTTCCATCAGTGTTGGAGCAGGACTACAGCACAGAGCTATTTGCTGGCAGAACGAAGAACCCCATCATAAAAATGCCATTTGTAGACTGTTGTACTTGGTTTGCACTCTCTCCTGAATGCAGAAACTTTAAAACATAAGACCTATGCAATAAAAATGCTTGCAAGCATACCCAGGGTTTTAAACAACTTTTGGAATTGGCCCAGTAAAATCAAAATAACTTTATTTATTTATAGCAAGAAGACTGGGGATTAAAAAATACTGAGACAAAGCAGAAAGAAAACCAAGCTTCAGACTGTGTCACAATCAATCATTTCAGTATAATTTAACTCAGAAAATATACATTCTCACTTGTACATTGGAATTTTGTTTATAGGGATATCACACTTACTAAAAAGTAGTTGCATTTTACTGTGTGGCTCCATGGTTTCACAGCACAAATTACTGCACCGTAATTAAGGCTCTTTTTCCTTTTTTTTCCTTTTCTTTTTTTTCTTTTTTTTTCCCTTTTTTTTTTCTCCTTTTCTTTTGTTTTCTTTTTTTCAGCCAGCCACACAAGTATTTTGTTCACATCAATATAGGATTTCAACCTGTATTTCTTGATCCTGAAGACAAACCATCCTGGGCAGCGTGAAAGGGTTAGGCATAGATCGGTTAGTTAGGAATTAACAGAATAGTTAATTTCAAGTGATTGAGCTTTAAACAGCATTTGGATTATCCCATGCAAAAGCACTTCAAGCTGTAAATCACAGTGATAAAACACAGTGATTCCTGAGGGTATATCAATTACAAACCTTCCCTAATGATTTTAAAATCTCCCAAATGAATTGGTATATTGACACAACTCTGTCCACAGTAGGGAATATTAGTAGTTCAACAGCTATAAATCCTAGAACAGTTGAATAATCTTAAACTAAAACCGACTCTGTAAATGTAATACACATCCACTGTATGTTCTCCAACCATATTAGCTTATTTAATAGCTCTAACAGAGAAACGTTCTCTGTTACTGCTGTCTCTGCTGGCAGGCTCAAAACAAGATGGTGTGCAACTCGGGAAGCTGCAGCCATCCCACCCCATTCACAGACTGGGTACCAATGAGTCGTGTAGGTTCCCAGCTGTGCACGCTGGATGAAGGTGCTGGGAAGTTCCTGTTCCAGCTGGGAAAGCAGGCACCAGTTTTGTATAAATATATTGTTGATGCCATGCCTCATGACAATTCACCTTTTCTGACTGACTGAGCTGTTTCATTTTTAACCTAGACTCTTTGATCTAAACATAATTTTGGAGGAAAAGAAAAGAAGACAAAAAAAAGGAAAAGAAAAGAAAAGGGAAAAGAAAAGGAGAAAAGAAACACACCATATAATGGCAGCTGTTAATTTATGCTATGTACAATAACCAACGTGCAAATAGGTGCACCAAAAGTATTGACAGTATGAAAGAGTCCTGACTTTGATGGGAAAAGGGCATATTTATGCTGGAGATCTGGGTTCTCATGGTGCAGTATTGAGCTATGATAGGGGTAAGTGTTGATAGATTTAAAAGTGGCATCTTTCATAGTGTGAGTAAATGTAACAAGCTGCATACGGCTGTAAGAGAACATTTCTTCTAATGAAATTACATACATAATTAATGCTATGGACCTCATTATGCATGAGCAGTGGAATAGTTCTGAACTATTTTAACAGATGTCTAAACAAATCAATGAAAATTCTTGGTGATCTTTACTGAAGAAATCTCTTATCCTCCAAATGCAAGTTTATCTTGTTACAAATGATAATCCTCTTGCTGCTTTTAACTTTGACTTCTATACAGAGTGAGTTAATACACTAATGGCATCATCAGACTTCCCTGCATTGTAATTACAGAGATGTGGTAGGGGTATATCCTTTTGCTAAACAATGTGACATAATTTTATGCTGATCCCTGATCCCACTTTCAATACATCTAGGATTACTGTACTGACGAGTACATAAAGCAAACATTTTCTGCAATCAATACTATAAAGACCCATCTGAGTCAGCTGCAAATGCACTTTAGAAACTGCCTCTTCTTAAATCATGACATGGCATTGGAGATCAAACAAAACACTGAAGATGCTAGTCCTTGAATTTACATCTCAGGGTTTCACAAAAGGGCATTTACAGTGGAAGACCCAGCAAAAACTCACATACCTTGCAGTGTAAGAAAAAATGCAAAGTCTGTATATTCATTCTTGTGCTCAAATAGCCTGATCCAGATCTCACTGATGCTAACAAACAGACCCTGACTCAAATTATAATGGGTTTTGGATTACACATTTATTTAAAAAAGTGTAAGTATTTCTATTTTTCTAATGTAATTTTTCTGTCTAAACAATTACACCTACCAATTCCTGAAGATGTTGAAATGTAATGGTATAATTGAGGTTTATGTATTGTTTTGTCTTCTGCAAAGGTACTGGCATTCTTGTTCTGACTATCTGTGATTTTTTACCACCAATCTGTGGTTCATGTAAATAAAAGCCATCTGCACAGCAGACTTTCTCTACTATTTGCATGTTACCATTAATAAATACAGAAGATACCTTGCTCTTTACTCCACTTCTCCAGATTAATTCTTCAGCATCTTTTTTTACTACATAGGTAATAGCAAGAAATAAAATGAAATCTATTGATTGCCTTCTGGAATTAAAAGACACAAATCTCACAAGTGTTGCTAAACAGAAAGTAAAAACTGAGTAAACATATTAAAAACACGTGAATAATCTGAAATGAAGTGTGCATATCTTCACTGAGGGCATTCATCTTTTACAGGAAATGGTTGCTTACATGTATAAATTTCTCACATTATCTAGCCCTAGTCAAAACATAGAGCTTTGATATCATGGGAAACCCCTTCATTTCAAACTGTGCATTGCAAAGCTGAAAACTCGACATTACTTTTAGTGATGGGAGTAAAACAGAAAACATTTGTTAGAGTACTACAAGCTTGCCTCCCTGGACTCCTTCCTGAGAAGGGTTAATTTGCATGCCTAATATTCAGAGTGTAATTCCCTCCCCTGGGCTAGACTTTTGAATGCACTGACAGGCCTTTGGCTGTTGCTTTGCACGGTGTCTTCACTCCCTCTGCTTCTGGGGGCATAAAGCTTAGTGGAGGATCCCAGGCAATAAAAGAAACAAGACATTGACACTAAAACTCTCATGAGGGACAGCAGGAGCTCAGACAAATGCAGCTTTATATGCATCACTCAGAGAGAAATACCTTGTTTCGGGGTGATAAGTTGAAATACATTCAGCCTTCTTTCTCAAAAACCTCACATCTTTTGTGACTGTGCTCACTGTCTGTCTACCCATTCATCCTTCATTCATTTTCCTCAGAGCAATAACTTGTGAAGTTTTCTGGCAATGTTGATCTTCATACTAAAAATAAATAAATAAATAAATAAAAATAATAAAAATTAAGTCTCTACCTGTTTCTTGAGCAAAGGCAGCTATGTAAAGAAAGGGGGCCTATGTCAGTGACCCAGAGAAGGAACATCTTACTGCAAGGACGCACATCACCAAATTCATCACTCAGAGTATACCAAAACCAGGGCCAAACTCCACAGATAGTTAAAGGTAGTTAAGGATGAAGTGGTCTGAGTGACATTCTTTAAAGTTCAAAGGAGGAAGATCTTCAGTTTGCATAGCAAAGGACTAGTCATAATTGATTGGTGTCAGCAGAAACAGGTAGACAGGCAGCACAAATGTAGAAAACAACTGAATAATAGCAACAATGTCCAGAATTCCAGGAGAGACAATATCTCATAAAAAATGATGTGAGATGTATGAGGAGATGCACTTGCCAAGCTCGGACATGAATCTACACAGACACTGCTGCTACGTACCACTCCTACAAAAGCTGCAATATGTTATCACTTCTGACCTATACCTGAAGAAGAAATAACATATACCCCAAAAATTATATCTCCATATGAGAAGAATATAAGTTATCTTGGCATTTATTTCTATGTTTGTTGCTGGACCAGCTCAATTTGTTACTGGTTACAGATCGAGACAGCCTGGATTTTACTACTAGTCCAGGCACTGCAAAAGCACTGGTCTCACCCTAAAGCAGTCTTGCTTAAATTCTCTTTTCAGATCATATGTGTTTATATAAGCTGATAGAAAACAAAACAGAAGGGCAGCATACTCAACTGCAACTTTCTTATGAATTTTTCTCATATGAGTTTTATTTAAAAGAGAGTGGAAAGTGTAAAAGAGATATTTGCTCAAAACATACTACATAATAATTCATAAATCTTCACTAATATCAGACAATAATCTTCACTAATACCAAAGCAATCTCCAATTACATACTTGTTTTCTCTATTTTTGTTTTCATCTGAAAGTATTTGAACATTAAGAAAAGTGAGAAATACATCAGTCACAACCAGAGTAAAAGTTTTATAAAAAAAAAAAAAAAAGAAATAATTTTTCCATGGATCTCAAATATTATTGTGTAAGGGAAAAGTATCCTTTGGATTGCTTTTATTTCTTCAGCAATCATAGTAAATTCTATTAATGTGTTATGAGCTGCTTTTCTGATTAAATCCAATATAATTGCACCAATTTGCTAGCATTTTCAGATTTCAGTCTCTAATTTCCACTCAAATGGCTAAGATTTCAATACCTAGCTGCTCATTGGCTTTGCTTTTCTTATGTGGGAGTCAGTTTTCTGCAGAGAAATATTCTCATGCTTCACGAGCATAAATAGTGTGGCTAGCATATGCTTTTGTGCATCAGATGATCATAGCTAATGCCAGCACCAAAACATTTTATTGTCACCAATCACAGGGGAAAGTCTTAATAAGTAATGGAATCAAAGGTCTCAGTTACTTGCTCTGGATCTGTCTGTATGCACGCTCAGTCTTCATTCCTGTTTGCAGGGTCTTAACACAGGTATAAGCTACTTAGTCCAAGGCACCTGCTATTGTCAGAGGATGTGGAGAAAAATAATTTCTCACACATGCTTTACTGGTATTGCAGAGGCTTAACTCCCGTTTAGTCTTCCTGCTGTAACCAACTCAGACAGAGAACACTGCATTCTTCACAGTCTTCAGTCTTTCCTGTGGAGGACTTAAGCTTTATACAGATGTTTCCTCTGCCCTTGGGTCTGACCTTAAACTGCCATCTGGTATGGATAGGTTAGGGCTGCAGAACCAAAATCCTTCTGAAGATTTACAGTTTTGTGTGGACTTAGAAATGAGGTCTGCAAAAGGTATTGAGACTTCGCCATGTCTCCCATTCAGAAGATGTTAATGGTTTCCAGCATTACTGTAATTTCACTGCTGGTCTAAAGCTGGAGGAAGACCAGAGTCCAGATTTCCTATCAGTGCTTCTCTTGATGATACACTGACAGTCCATAAATATCCTAAGTCCAAAAATGTGAGGTAGCTACCACTGAATGTGTCAATATTGTCATGAAGTCCATGATAACAGATTTATTCACTGCTTTGCTCCATCCTGTGATTACCAGACCAGCTCTGCTCTGTGCAACCTCACCATGCATTTGTCCCCTCACCACTGTACTGTTCATCACAATTCTAAAAACCAAGATACATTAGCGTTGGACACAGTTCTTTCCCCACCTCCTAATTCACAAAACAGCCCACTCCAACAAAATGTTGGGGCAGACCTGCTGTGTATGTTAGATTGGTTGGTCCAAGTAGGAGAACATGAGGGTAAAGGAAGAATCAGGGCAAGGGCAGGATTGAAACATGAACTGAGAGGCAAGTCCTTCTAACTGTGTAACTTTCATACTAGCATACATTTTCTTAACTCCCTGATCCATACAGACCTACTGCAGGGCAGAAGACCATCACCCCATTCAGAGCCTTCCAACACTCTATGGACCTCTTTGCCTAAAGGTTTACTGTGATCCCTGACATTGTCAAGAATCTTTTTGGTATCATTATCTGCAGTAATATTGCCCATCATTTACAATTCTTTTGTAATTATCAGACTGCACATTTGGTATTACCTTGGCCCCCTGACTACTATGCTTACTATGCCAAATCAGCCCTTTTTGAAAAATTTGTTATGGCATTCAGCTGCAGTATCTATTATGGTCTGAAAGAATCTGAACGGTGTTACTTGTCATCAGAAATGTGTCCAGGATTTTCTAGGATTTGAGAGAGGTCGAATTTGAGAATCGGGTTTTGCCCATTAGAGTGATCCCTAGGTGCCAAAGGAAAAGCCTGAGTTTAGAGCTGCTGCTCTTCAAAGTTTGGCAGTATTTAAAGTGGATGTTTCAGGCCTAACTCTGCTTGTTATATTTCCCAAAGCTTTCCTGCCATTGTGCATTCTGTGCTATAATAACCAATGCTGTAGCACTCGACTGTGCTACTTATAATGCTCCCAGTGCTACTTGACTCTGCTACTAAAAATGCACCTGATGATAATGCCACTTGCCCACTACTTCCTAATGCACCACCAGTTGGCTCATTACTGGATGCCTGGAGGCAAAGTGAACTGTCCCAGTCTTTCCCTCCACTCTGGCAAAGATAAGGGTAGCATAATAAATACCACTCAGCCATTCAATTTCCCAGTTCCACTGAGTTCACACATTTGGAATAGGTTGTAAATTCTCTTGAACACAATCATCCATAGATTATCACTGATGCACATACACTGAACTTTGTGCTTTTTATTTCAAAACAAGCGCTGTCTTCAGCAAAGCAGCTCAGCTAAGTGCTTTCTAGTCTTCATGTGCAATAGATTGTATCTTTAACAAATTATTAATGTTCCTATTAAAAACTGGTTTGATTTATATTTTTGCTGCTAGCAATGGTCTAATTATTTTCATATTACTGTGTGGTCATAATGATAATTGTCCTCAATTTACACACTGACTTAACATTTATTTTCACAGATTTGGAGATTGTGAGATTACTGATGAGAAAAAGCAGAGAACACAGAATTTTAATATAATTAGTTGTAAGGGGAGTCTCTAATAAGGAACCATAAACTGAAATAAAACTGAATTTCCATTGAAAGGATCGTTTTACATTGTATTGTTTTGTGTTGTTTGGTGGGTTGTTTTTTTTTTCTTTATTTTTTTTCCCCCAGGAGCAGAGCAAGCTGATCTTACTGCACAGGTATTTTATTTGATCAGTCTATTTATACGTCCTTTGAGGGCTTTTGGTTTTTAACATCTTATGGAGGACTACGACGTGCAAGATAACATGTAGAGGTTAATGCATTATATTAAGGACTGGGACCTCACTGTTCTGTACATTTTATGATATTTAAGAGAGGACAAGAAATCCTGGCCCTGCCATCTTCAACACAGCCAGAATTTTGCCTTTGGATCAGCATGATAAACATATATCTATAAAACATTCACCAGGGAGAAAGGGGGGAGATAAGATAACAACAAAATAAACAAATTATCACATGAGAAGTCTGGGCTTGCTAGCAGCTTGTCCATTGTCAGTAAGCCCTGTAGGTTTCACAGAGGAGGCACATTGTAAATAGTGATTTGACAGTAATTACCCAGATTTGTGAAGGAATGTTTGCCATGCATATTGAAGGTGGCAAGTTAAAGCCTGAGCTCATCACCCTGAGGTCTTCTTATAGTTAATAGAGAAACACAAACATCTGCAAAGAGGAATTAATTTGGTCTTTGCTAGATTTCTGTCTGAGGTTGAGTATCAGCTGGGAGATGTTTGCTGGTCTCCATTAACTCTAAGGGAAGCAACAGAGAGAGTTAGACTGTACTTAGACAACTAAATTTTAGATGCCTAAATTAGGCAAGATCAATCCCACTCATGAAGGGCTTATATTACTCACTTTCATTTTTAAAATAGGGGAAAAGATGAAAGAAACTTCTTTTAATACTATAATACTTAAAGATGAAAGTACTTTTTTTAATACTTTCCAAGCAAAGAGTAAACATACTACTGGGGTTTTGAACATTTCAGCTCTCTGTTCTGTCCTTATAATATGGAATTACAAAAGAAAACAAACAAACAAACAAAACTTTTATGGAAATAATTATCCATTCTGTAGAAGAGGAGCATTATTTCTACTACACAATACTTGCAGAAGAACCTGGAACCACGCATGATTATGAATATTGTGCAGAAAAATATTGAAAATATTTCTGTAGCAAACCCAGCACTTTGTGCTTATTCTAACATATTTAGAAAATTTTTAATAGGTTGGCTTGTGTTCACCCATAAATTCATAATGGTAGATTTTCAAACCCTCAGATTTTTATCATGTGATATCAGAACCATGGTATTTAGGAAAACAGTGCAGTCTATGAAAGAACAAGTAGTCGTTATAACACAAATAACTCCATTAATTAGAAACCTAGTTTGACAAGTTATTACCCTTCTTCCTAATTTTAATTCTACCTAGCGGATCTGTACGAATGAGTTATTAATGCTAATATTCTGAAATGCCACTTAGGTCTTGTGTAATCAAAGAACTGCATTCTCTCAGAACACAAAGGAACCCCTAGTGTGAATTTGTAATTAACATGCTGAAGGGGATGCTTCCACCCATGTACTGAATGAAGTTGTTTGGGCTAATGAACAAGCAAAATGGATTCATCCTTTCAACATGATCAAAGAATACATAAAGATACAGGCACACATAGTTTTCGGATGTGTGAAGACATTGGTTAGCATAAGTTTATATCAGAAGAAGGATGTTAGATCTGTGTTTCTGGATATTAATAGTTTCTAGAAGAGATATAAAAGCATCTTGCCTAGACTAGCAAGAGGATGCACCATATAGCATTAGGCAAAAGATAAGGCAGCACCTTTGGAACAGGTGAAACCTGGCACCACTCTGTAGCCATGCCTGTATTGAGAAAATCTGGGAAGACTCCTGAACTAACAAACAGGACTATCTATAGCTAATGCAAATCTTATAGGAAGAGGGAATATCTTTTATCAAACCAACAAACCAGACAACTTTCCAGGCTCAATATTCTTTTGTTAGGTCACTTCAGGCTCGTGAGCCCATCTGTTGTTTGGTAGTTTGTTGGGGTTTTTTATGTATCAGTTGTTAATAAAAGATACTACCTCCATACAAAAAATTGCTTTGCTCACGCCCTTAAGACATCATGATTATTATATATGCCACTCTAATGGCTGCCTCAAGCAAACTGACCAAAGTCATAACTTGATATGTCTTAGTTACATTCCTGTAAAAAGTCAAGCAGAAGAATCACTGAAAGTTTTATCAGGAGGTAAACCACAGTCAGGGGTGCTCTTATTTAGTTATCTCACAGTAAGAATACTGTAAAGATATAGGGTACCCATCTTGCCTGCTAGATTTGTTAGCAGGGTGGCTACTATAGTTAGCAGACATCTTTCTGACAGAAATAACTACCACTTTTCAATGAAGTCCAAAAGTTCTGATGTGAAGAAACCTATATTCATAACAGTTTGCTGCATTACTATAATCTCTACAACACGAAAAAGTCTTGTATTTACATCATTTCTATTGCAGGCTAGAAACTGCTTAATAATCAGTGTTTAAAATTCAATCTAGGAACAAAATTGTGTTTAGACATATTTAGAAATGTGTGAGTAACCATACTTTTGAGGCTTCTGGTTATTTTTAATCTTCCTCCCATGGATTCTTGACTATTGCCAACATTTGTAGACAATTTCCAGACTAAAAAAAATGCAGCTTCTTGTCTTATGATAGAAAGCCAAAAATATTCCAGAAGACACATTCAACGCTTCAACTCTTCACTCCTGTGCCAAGGTGAAAGGATAGGACCTCTTTTTAAGATACCCAGTAGTTATCAAAATATCTAAGACAATACATACTGGGAATAGGAAAGGTTGATAAATTCTGCTCTTAACGATCAGCAAAGGCCTGAAAACTAAAAAAGTATTTGAAAACCTAAATAAACAGAAGCCTGAGCTATCTATCTTCCAGCAAGCAAGCTAGATAGTGTCTTAGGCTTTTTTCAATAAAGAGCCTATTTTCACAGAATATAAACACCCAACACTCTAAACAATGTGCAAGCTGAAGAAGCTGACAAAATACTCACCTGGAACATTGTAAATCTTGCTACTTTGTGCTATGTTTGCACAGCCCATGCATGAATGCTGTCCCAATATTACTGAGATTGTGTTTGTTAAGATAGTGAGG
Organism: Coracopsis vasa; assembly: GCA_026283785.1. Taxonomy (NCBI): domain Eukaryota; kingdom Metazoa; phylum Chordata; class Aves; order Psittaciformes; family Psittacidae; genus Coracopsis; species Coracopsis vasa. The sequence goes on from JANHGB010030089.1 coordinate 20,162, forward strand.
ATAAATGAGGAAATATATATTTTGTGACTTGAACTGAAAGTGCAGAAATATTTCCAGTGTTGCACACTGCAATTTATTTTGTATTTTCTAACATGTAAAGGTTTATGGTAATGAAGATGAGTTCATGGGCATTGCTTTCTCTGTTTTCTGAATCTTATTTTATTTATTAATACTTATGTCACGAAGCTTCCGTTTGCTACATGTGAAGTTACTTTTTCTGAAAAGAAAATCATGTGAATTGTTAAATTATCAATTCAATTTGTTTGTCTTTGAGACTAAACAAACCAGAAAGCAAAGAGGAGCCTTGGGGAATTCATAGTGAATCTAATCAGATACAAAAGCATTTGTAAATCTCTGTGCATCTTCATGTTAGTTTTCTTTGTGGTAACCATATTTTCAGGAAAATGGTTTTGGTACACTGTTGCAAAACTAAGAATTATTCCTCATTCTTTAATAGGAAATACTACATATGTATATACATAATCTCTATATGCTGTTTGCACTTTCTGAACAATATTCATTGCTTGTTTTGGAGGATTCTGTAGTGGCTGTTCTTAAGCAGAACTCACTCTGCAGGTCGTATTTAACTCCTGAAATTAAATGCAAAATTTGGGGCACAACACTATAAAGGCAACAACTCTGACTTTGAAGACCTCCAAATTCTGTATTTTTTTCAGTTTAGGGGGCTATACCTGCTGCATAAAGTCCGGCTGGTGGATGTCCCGTGGTGCTCAGCTCCTCCATGCTCAGGCTATGAGGCTTGAACAACCCCACACTCTCCACTTCTTTGTTTTTTTCACTGCTCTCTGGCCCTCCCTCAGGCATAAGCAATTATGTACCTCAGAGTCAACTTCACGCCAGTGGAGAAGACGAATCTTCTTCAAACAGTTTGCCATCTGTGAGATCCATTTATAAGTCGTTTGCCTCTGCTGTTCTAAACCCATCAGCAGTTATGCACACGGATAATTTTATGGCCTGGGCTAGATCCTTGAATGTGTATAGACACACTCTGACGGTTAGGCTATGTAAGTGCCAAGCTGTTTGAAGCAAGAAGGCTTTAGCCTTTAAGATTTTCTGGTGGGGACTGTGTATTATGGATGTTTTTTACAGCTCCTAGCATGTCCTCCATTTCACTGAACCCCCTTCTTGCCCCAGTTCATAAAGGTTCACCTGGCACAGGGATGGATACATCTCACTCAGGAACCAAGTGAGCTTGGCACCAGGAGTATTTGTATTATGGACCACCCAATGAACGCAGGTACAATTAGAACAAATTCAGAAATTTTGGGTAAACACATAGAAAATGCAAGAGTTGGAGAATTCTCGTTTGGCCCTGTTGTTATTCATGGGCAGGGAGTAAAGATCTGTGTCTGTGACAGTTGCACTGGTGTTTATCAGCAAGGAGTGTTTTTAAAATGAAGATTAAAAAATGGCATTGCCTGTTCATAATATCATATCAATTCTATCTAGTTTTTTTATGGTCTATGTAAATTATGTTTTGAATTTGATGAAATCTACAAAAATATGATTAAAATGTGGGTTTTTTTCTGTTTATTTCATTCTATCATGCATGATAAGATGACATCCCTGAATTGAAAAGCCATATTCATTAATAAATAGTCCCATATTTTCAGTAACTGCTTTGGAAGAGATGGGTTTTATCCAAACAGTGAAGTAAAAGCTTCAGCAGAGTTTCATTTCTCCTCAAATGGGAAAGAAATTTTTGGAGTTTTCAGTCTCATCTCAGCGCATACTATTTCCACACAGCTCTGTTACCTGCTACAGAGCTTCACTCTTAGGACATGCTTTTCATCAGTTATTCTCTGCTCTGCATTTATCTTCCCTGTCTGTACTGACAGCACAGGGCTAGATCACCCACTCCAGAGGCGGACACCACATCTATAGGGTGAATCTCTAGCTGGGGTCACTCTACACTGTGCTCCCAGCAGCTCTCCAGGCAGCACAGTGCATGCCAAGGTCTATATTTTCTATGGCTGCCTGTTTGTGCTTGCTTGTAGGACTAGAGGTAGGGCAGGCTCCAGGGAAAAGTTAATGCAGCTTCCGTGTGCTGTTTCCTAGGAGATTCAGTCGAGAGCAGTAAGGGTGGCTGAGCCTGTTTGGAAATGCTGGTCCCTCGATGAACCAGCAAGACCTACTCATACACAGCTCACCCTCCAAAACCCAGCACTACTGGGGCTGCTTTTGCGGGAAATCTTGCTGCTCAGCATGGCCTGCTGAGACAACTGAGCTTCATGGGCTTGGACCAGAGGACCATGCAGAAGGGAGGATGGCACACAGAAGCTGGAAAAATCTGCAAGAAGTGACTCTAGCTTTTGGAAGAACTACGGTGCACAGCTAGAGCAATACTGTACTTGGTGTGTCTGGGAAAGGGATTAGAAATGCCCCAATATATATCCAGAAATCTTACATTAGTTGTATATGAAGCTTAAGTACAACTTTTCAATGATATTTAAATATATAGAGATGAATGTAAAAAGGGGTACAGTGGCCCATGAATTGGCAAGTGGATTGCTTTTGACTGAACTTTTGTAACTGAGCTTGTCTGAAGAGACTAGTTTAGCATTTAATCTATTTGTATTCAATGTACCTAGAAAATTATTACGTACTTGGAATAAAAGGTGAATTAGCACAAGATCACAGTGGGGGGACTAAAAAATAATGGTGCCAAAGTAAAAACGTATTGTTGGCTGTAATTCCTCAAGAACCAGTATCAGCACCAATGCTATGGAAAATATCAGCAAAATCTTGAGTACAAAAAGTAGGAATGCATTAATAATTTTTTTTTCAAGAAATACAAATGTAGCACACATTAACAATATGGCAGATGATCAGAATATCACATGGGAAGAAATGGATAAGCCTGAGAACTGGGACAACGTATGTGATTTAATTAGTTTGAAATGCGAAGTAATGAACACAGGGAGCGATGAGAATTTCTTCAATCAGAACTTCTGCAATCATCCTAAGGCCCACTGGTTGAAACAGGAAGACTTAGGGGTATTAGTCAGTCAAAGAATTATTATGCACCATCTAGGTGCATGTAGCAGTAAAAAATGGAAATATAATTCTCAGATGTATCCAGTGAGGCTTTCAGAAAACGAAAGCACTAAGTATTAATTATAAGTTGCACTTGGTGAGACATTATCTGGTATAGAGTTTAGAATTCCGGTAATAAAAACTCAACGAGTTAAACTCCTAATGGGGAGTTAATAGTGCTGCTATAGGAACAAAAAGCCTGTTTTGTGGACAAAGCTTATAAAATTGTTTAAAGTAACAAAATAAACACCAAGAATACTTTTGGTCTGTTTGTGTAAAGACATGGTAAAAATAGGCTGGAAAGAAAAAGAAGGCCCATTAAAGCTAAGTGACAATTTTGACATAAATAGGACATAATAAATGTGGCATAGAAATTGGAAAAAAGATGTTCTAAAAAATCTGATAATAGAAGTAGTGGTGGCAAGAAACTGAGTTAGCTTCAATGCATAATGTTTTCAGTGAAGGGGATTTGATAATATGATTATGATGAAGGAGAGCTGGAATCAGTGATGCAGAATTGTTCCAAAGCCAGGGACCTCATGTTGGATCTGGGAAAATGAAGCCAAAAAGACCAAAACCCCACTTTTAAAAGGACCTATATTCTCCATATGCATACAGACTTAATCCGTTGAAATCAAAACAACATTTAACTGAACAAACCAACAAAAACTGTACAACAATGAAACTAAAGCTAGCAAAAGACTAAGCAATAGAAAGATAAAAAAATGCTGAAGAAGTTATTCATAGAATCATGGAATGGTTTGAGTTGGGAGGGACCTTAAAGATCATGTAGTTCCAATCCCCCTGCCCTAGGCAGAGACACCTTCCACTAGACCAGGTTGCTCAAAACTCCATCCAACCTGGCCTTGAATGCTTCCAGGGATGGGGCACCTACAACTTCTCTAGGCAACCTCTGCCAGTGTCTCACCACCCTCATTCAATAGAAAATAGACCCTCTACTTTGTTATGTTCTTATCAATGATACATATGAATGTATACCTATATGAATGTGTACCTATATATAGATATCTATCTATATTGATCTATCTGCCTATGTTGTCAGGGTCCCATGGACATCGCTTCCCATCCTGGGCCTAGCTGTCTCGGCTGAGGGACAGTTTGCAGTGTGACTGTCTACCCATGTCCCTGTTTTGCTGGGCTGGCTGGGGCAAGCACAGGACCGTGTCCTTGTGGGGACAACACTGCTCCTTCCTGCCTCATCACCATCCACCTGCTGGATCCCCTTCTGCTCTGACTTTAAGAAATGCTGACATTAAACCACTTTCATGATCTGGTGTTACTTCTTTAAGAGGAAAGATTTTTCTGCTCTGGGGACCTCGGAAGAGTTTGCTGTTGTTCCTTTCTAACCCATAAGTCCAGGTTTGCTCATGATGTCAAGGATCAGCAGGATGGTAGTTGACCAAGGAGTTTGGATCTGGGTGGGATGTGCAGAGAAGCCTGGCAGCTGGCAAGCACTTTGGAGCTCTCTCTTTGGCAGTTGCCTGCAAGCCCAATACTGGATTTCATCTGTCAATACCAACCTGAAAAACATCTAAGCAAATGAAATCCAAACGTCTTCTTCCAAGAATGCAAGTGAACCAGTTAGAAACACTGAAGACTTCACAATACTATAAAACTCTTCCTGACATCCAGAAGTGCTGAAAACCTAGTGCTAGTGTTGATGAATTGCTGATGATATAGCAGGGTTAGCAGAGAACACTGCAATTCCTGTACAGTCCCAGGAGCAATGGCATGTGTCTTGGGTATTTTAAATTTTGTTTTGGATATTTCACATAGCTCTATTTGGTACAGATTCTCTCCTGCAGTAGCATTCTCATTTCAGCAAAAACAGTACAGAAATGATTCACATTCCTAGGTAATTTCCCTCTGTGCTCCTGCTCATTTTCCTTTGCAGTTACCAACACTAGAGACCAACAAACTTAAAACAGAGAGTTTTATTTTTTTCTTCTTCTTCTTCTCTTTCTCTCTTTTCCCTCCTGGAGTGTAAAAAAGAAATTGTATTTGTGCAAATAAACAGCATGTTGCTTTAACACTTCCCCATACCCAAGCATTTTTCTCAGACTGCTTTCTTCTCCCTCTCTGCCTCCCCTCTCCGGAAGATCTACAGCACTGTTCTGGTATATTAGAGACACCCCTCAGGATTCCTATATGTGGACCACATTAATAAGTTCCATGTAGACCATAGAATAATCTAACTATGCAGGAAATGCATTATCCAAACGCAAAAATTCTAAATAGAAAGTGACTGAATTCTCAGCAAAGTAACTTTTGCAGCTCAACATGTTTCATTCCTCTGAATTCACAGTTGTTAGCATCTGTGTGTATTTTTCTGTTTTTACTTGAATGCACTGATCATATGTTAGTACTTGATTTATGTTAATAAAGACGGTAATTGGATGATAATGAAAAAGGGAAAGAGGAACCAACATAAAAAGAAAAATGTTACAGGGTAAGAAAACGACCAAGAGGGTTGGATCTATTTCTTTTTAAGGTCTTTGGAGTCTTTCCACTGATTTCACTAAGCTTTAACTCTTCTCCTTAGTGAAAAAAAAAGAGCGAGGTTCATTAACAGCTGTTATTAAATAAAAATTATTACAAAAAAAAATACAAATCCCATCTTCCAGAGAGCTATGTGGAAAAAGAAATCAGGAATTACTTGAAGGTTGCTCTTTGTTTGGCTGTTTTTTTTTTTTTAATGCAAATACTTTGAAACTGAAGCTCTTTTTCCTTAGAACTGCAGGAGCACCTGCCCTGGAGAGGGTTTCTTGGTTTCTTTACCTTGGATTCTTTACCAGAATAGCAGAGGACCCCATTAACTGAAGGAAGGACATGAAATCCTTTCTCTGCGTTGTGCACCTAATTTCATAGTTGGCATGTTCCTTGCCATGTAGCTTGGTTGAGAACATGGGCTCAGGCATGATTCGGAGCAGACCCAAATATGCAGCACAGATGAGGCATTGCATTCAGAGAAAGAGAAGTTAGCTGTGGGGATGCCAACTTTGCCTTGCCACTTCCTCTTATGGCCAGAGAATAGACTTATTTTATCCACTAGTACAGATATGCCCTGTGAGGTCTGAAAACTTTACTGGTGATTACTTTTCTGCATTCTTACTACCAAAACTCCTGCCTGTTTTTAAATTATCAAAACACTAATGATACAAATATAGTAAATGTTTTGCTAGAACTGCTTAGAGTAGTCTCTCCTGACATAGCACTGATTATTTACTTTGAAACATTTTCAACATCTTTTCTTGTGTCTCCTATTGCGTCAGGACTTGTACAGTGTCGTTTTCTAATAAATAAGTTTGTTATTTTGAATTTAGTGAAGAAAAATATGCATAGGGTAGAATGAAGCAGACAGACAAAGAAGGATGAAAAATGTAGAAAACTTTGGGAATACATACTGAAATAAGTGGATTTTAAAATATCCTTTTGCTTGTAGTGTTACTTGAAAAGTAGTGACAATCTTAGCCTCTCAACAAATACAGGGCAGTATACATGCTATAAAATAACTGTGGGCTTTTGATATCTTCTAGATCCATAGGTGGAGAAGGGCATCTGCATGATGTGGAGTTTCAGGAGTGTAAAAAGAGGGACTCCAATCTGAGACCATTTTGATATCACACACTGTAGCATCCTAATGTATAGAGGGTAACTACTCAGATTTTGATCTGAGACTTATAGCATGAAGACCTCAGAGCTAAGAATTCCTTCAGTAACTTACAGTAGTTTTCCATCAGTCTTGCTCTACACATCTCTGAGTAAGTGAAAAGTGAACATCAAGTGTGGGGCAGAAAAATACATGCATTACCATACAGCTCTGGAAGTTAAGTTAAAATTCACCATGCAAACCTCTGCAACTCTTAACTCCAGCAGCTACTCTATTTTGAGAATGTGGGTGCATATTAATTTGATGTTGGCTGTTACCTCTAATTTAGATTGCAGATGTCAAGACAACATGTTTGTAGGTGGAGCAAGAATGTGAGAAAAAGAGGTGTGGGTAGGCTACCAGATAGGAGATACCTGATTTATTTATCAAATGCAGAAAAAATGAATACTGTTGCTTCTATGTTAAGGTTGTTGCAGAAGTCTACATTTTTCAGGGTGTCCCAGAGGTAATGGAAATAATTTAAATCTCTCATTGCTCTGTTGTACAGTCTGTATTTTAGAATTAAGCTGTAAGAATCAGGTACCTTAATATCATTGCCAATTAAGTAGCAAATTTTGTAGGACTTCTCAATGATGCTTAGTAAGGCCACATTTCAACAGTCTCTCCCATTCAACAGACTTCTTAAGGAAGGTGAAAGGTGCCTGACACCTATTTTGGTCTCATTGACTTAATCCCTATTCTTCAAAGCCTTGGCCTCAGTTGGGTACGTATGCTATGCAGTTTTGTAAGGCAATGATCCAGTGCGCTGCCGGATGACCTTGTCTCCCACTGGAGTCCAGGGTCCTGTACATACAGCAAGATATTAATGTCTATGAGTAGTCTGAATACAAAGAAGTATACGCATTGTAGGCTTAGCCAGATTGAACACCTTGACTCCACAGGGGTAGAGAGTACCAGGTCCCTTGGACAACTCAGCCCTGAAGGCTTTGAATTGTTGATATTAATGCTGACTTACACTGGCCATGCTGGGGAAGAAGGGAAGGCTAAGGGCTTCAACACATCATGGTGCTAGAAGGAAGTCTATCATCTATTCCCAGCAAAGGGAATAACACTGCAGAAAGGTTATAAAGCTGCCCTCCGTTTGCTGAAGTTAAAGTGACAGCCGTGCAATCCAGCTCACCCAAGTGTTCTTAGGTCCCACTTCAAGGAAGGCAGACAATGATAAATTGAACAAAGCATGTGGGCTGGTGAGAGAGAACAATGGAAGAAACAACACAAAATGGGGCAGAGCGGTCCTGCAGCTGTCTGTCTGCTTTTTCCAGAGGTCTCACTTGAGGAAGGATATGACTTAGCACTCAAGAGAGGCTGAGCATTATTTTGCAGAAATGTTTTTAAAATCCTGGGGGTTTTTCGTTTGTTTTGTTTTTTTCTTAATTTACCCCAGCCTCAAATTCTCAGTGATTTTTTAATATATGATGAAAATCAGTAAAGCATTTACACTCATGTCAATCTAAATTTCTTTGTTGTTTTTTTTATTTATTTGTAGGTTGGGGTTTTTTTTTTTTAGCTTTTTTGCAGTATTATTTTATTGTTTTGTTTCTCTTTTAATCCCTCTTTGTTTCATTTGGCAGCTGCAACAATAGTTTCTAGCTTCTGGCAAGGAAAACAGATGAGCAAATATTCTCTGTCTTGGAAGTTAAATGCATTGCCCCAGTGACAGGCCTCTCCAGCTTTCCAGCTACCATGAATCCTGAGCCTACTCTTAAATTGGTAAGTCAGCAGCCATGCCAGCACAACACGTTGCCAGAATTGTTCAATCAGGCCAGTCTATATTGATTTATTTTTAAATGTATTCAGCATCAGTTCCTCTGTTTTCTGTCAGTTAGTGATAGTGTCACAAGCTTTGATTCACCACCCCTTCTACTGCAAATCCGATGAACACATTATCAAGCAGCCAGTGCACCTCAGATTTGAAGCCGACAATACAGGATCAATGTCCCAGGGGTTCAACCCTGAATTTCAATAATTCAATTAAATTCCTTGAATACTGGATTCAGCCAGATCGATTCCACATTGCTTGCACGTTCATGTATGAGGTATCCTCCACAGAGAACCTGTGCATAGTCCCCTTGTTGGTGTATAACGAAGGGAAAAGCGAAGATATTGAACTGGAGGAAAGATAATCAAGCGTTGAACCTGCTGAGCCTATTATGTGAAAAACTGTTCAGGAGGATGCTGCAGTAGCTGAAGCCACTGGAGGATACTGTATGTAAAATTAGGGTTCTATTAAAAATGTATAAACATATCCAGGATTAGTTTTTAAAGCTATTGCTACAGGTATGAAATGAGCTTAACTGAGAACTACTGGATTCCCCATAGACTAATTTACAGCTAACTGAGGGAAAAAATAAACTCTTTTATTACTTGAATAATTCTATGCTACCTAGAACAGTAGTTAATAGTTAATAAGGATTTATGCCTCTCATAACTGAAAGGTGTATCTAGTTTTGGCAAGTGGGAAGGCTTATATTACACATACGAGCAATTCATCACCTCTTTTACTTTGTTCACAAACAATATAGGAAGAAAGAAAGAGAAAGAAAGAAAGAGTCTGTGCAAGCAAGTGTACGTGAAAGCACAGTTTATTACCACATAGAAAGATTCCTTAAAGAATTTCCAGGCCCAACCCCAAATGTCTGGAGCTGTTTCTTTGGGCGCAGAAGCATACAGTTGCATGGTGTCCCCCATGAGTAGTTATTCATGGCAGGTGTAAGTGTAACAGCCTCCTTCTCATCCAACGGCAGCTGCAAATCCATAACTGCAGGATGTGCCGAGTAGTGATAAACACTCCTCCTGCAGCTGGAAGCTCCTTGGGACCCTCATTACCTCTTGCTGGGTGTTTGCACAACACCCAGAATGAGAAATTATGGTTTTATTTTAAGAAATAGCTTCAGCACTTGCTGTAATGAAAGAAGGTAAAACAGCAGTAATTGATAGTAATAAAACTTAAATCAACCACCCAGACGACAGAAAGATTGCCACAGCTAGAGAGCCTTTATATTTAGAAAAGGACATTTGTCCTTACGGTCTAATTCACAGGTCATTTTTCATTGACCACTAAGGGACAAGTCATTTCCCTTTTAGCAATTTTACGGGGACTTCAATTAAGAAAAATTCCAATTTTCCAATTGTTTCTAATTAAGCATTGCAGTTATTGAACATTAAAGCAAAACATCAAATAAGGTTCTGTGGCAAATGGTCCATATAGGACATTTCATAATAATACTCTAGAAAGTAAGCATTTACAGGCCTTTCAGTATCAATACTTACCCTAGTATAACCAACAACAGTGAAAGTACTTTACTTCCTGGGCAAGGAAGCCATTAGCTTGTTAGCTACAGGTACATTTATTTAATATCACCAGATCACAAAAGACAACACCTAGCTATCTTTGCCACCCACATTTTCATGCTTCATAAGTGGGAAAACTGCTGGTGAATGCAGCTTTGTGAAAAATGAGTTGTTGGGGTTTTGTGTGAAACACATCTGAATGCGAGTCAGCTGTGCTTGAAAACAAATTATGTCTCAATCAAGACGAGCAGCTCTTTGACATACCATTTAAAGATGTATCAGTGACCTACTATTTCAAACAGGTTTTGGAACAAGTGAACAAACAAAACATCAAAAGAAATTTTGCACAGCACTTTAATTTGGTGGCTATATATATTTCAAAACCGGGAAGTAAGAAGACAGACTATATTGCGCTTGCAGTGGATGTCCATAAGCTTAGGGGGTGGGAGGGATCGAGAGAATAGTTCCATAATGACAGATAGCTAACAAAAACCACACAGCATGTTATAGAGAATCTACATTGTATCTAGCAACTTCCCATGCATTTTTAGGAACTTGTTCCAACTAGTATGGTTCTATTCACACCTCCCCTGCCAAACAGACATTAAAAAAAAAAAAGAAATAATATAAAAGGAATGCATCTCTGGTTGAGAGATGCATTCCACAAGAAATGGCCTAAAAAGCAAAGGAAAATCACTGGAACTGAGTAGGCACTGTTTTCACATGCCCTTTGCTCAGCTGCAGCACCCTTCACAGCTTACTTTTACAGATGAGTAGAAAAGTAACCTCAAGAGGGTAAACCCAACAAGACACTTGGATCGGATCTTTTGTTATCAGGCATCATTCGTGCCAGAGCACTGAAGTCTGACATGGTGGCATTTAGTCTGCCCTTGTTTTCCACTATGTCACCACTAAAGCTTAAAAAGTAGTACGTGCTTCTCCGCAGCAAAACAGAAAACACTTTATATAAAGACAAGGATAGCGAAGATGGCTGTTTCCAACAATCTTTAAAATACTACCATAGACAACTTTTGACCAATCCTTTATATAAAGACAACATTTACAGCTGTATCATAACCTAAATGAAAAAAAATCCATTTTGAAAGAACAAAATCAAGTGATTTGTCAATACTTATTCAAGACTATATATCATCATAAGAAAAAAATGTTTCAGGGCAGAGAATAGCATTAATAAATTAAACTCATGCATTTATCACTCAAATGAAAACTTACAGTGAATTCCTAGAAACCCCAACCCCATTGTGTACTACCTACTTTAGGAGAGGACTGGGAGTACGAACAAGATAACAACCTTCCAAATGCGATCCTGCAGCCTTCAAAGGTTATTTCAACATAGTTAATAGAAATTACACAAACCCTATAACATCAGCCAAAAATACCAATGCTTGTGAAAACCAGCAGATGGGAAAGCAAGAAGTCCAAGTTCCAGACTCAGAAATAATGCATTAGGATTTACTTCAGGGAAAACTTTCTAAAGGTGTTTTTTTTGGAGGTAGGGTTATAAAAAAAAGGGGTAAAGAGATGGCAAAACAAAACAGATTAGAGTTGGTAGTTTTCAGGTGGGTTTGGTGCAAGAACAGAAAGTTTATTTAACTAAGACTCTGAAGAACATCTAGACTCTATTGACCTTAATAGGCAGCAATAAAGTGGGGAAAATTAATTCAGTTTTCACAGTGCCAATTGCTTATTAGCAAAATTAACTGGGGAAATAAGATGCATTCATGACATTTCCTAAACTTGAAAACAGCGACTACATTACATTCAGTTGAATTCTTGTGAGTTGGGTATGGGGAAGCTCATAGGAGTGACCCATGTTTCACAGATCTTCATGGTCACATCAGCACCAAACCAATCAATAAAAGTTTTTTATGACCAGCTGCTTGTACCAGCTCCAAGTATCAAAAGAAGTAAAGTTGTGCTGAATATTATGTATGTTACAAGGCCCCAGAACAGCCAAGCTATGCTGAGTTTATCTTGGAAAATTGCTTTGTTTAACATAACTGTTGTTAAAACAAAAAGTAGACATAAAGCAACATATGATCAAATATTTATGAAAAACGGATCCATTAGTACCACTGTTTACAAACTTTGTTATAAGGGGAGGTAAAACTCTGCTCTCTGAGCCTTCCTCTACCCTTCTGCCTGCCTGCAGCAGGCCAAAGGAAAGCTCACTATTACCCAGTGCATCCCTGATTCTACAAAGGTGCACAAAGCCAGTCACGCACATAAGCGGTCAAACCTCAAAATGAGGCTAGACAAGCAAACAGCTTGTGCTGACATCTGTTGATTCAGTATTGTGTTTTTGTAAAACATTATTTGAAATGGAAAAAATGACTGTATAGGACCCCAACTGAGAACTGTTGCCATTCAAGCTAGAACCATGTGCTATCCATTTAGTTTCTCCAGGTTTCACTCTCCTGCCAAATTCACTCAGCAGGAGAGCTAAAGAAACACATTCTCCTTGAAAACAGCTGTTTTGGGCTTTGTCTAGTTGAAGTGTACTTTAAGCGTTAACTGTGCTGTAAGTTTGGGAAAGAATCATAAAGGAGAAAAGGATATGTAGGAATAAATGATATGTAACCATAACAGAAGTTAAATAGGATTAAGCTAAAGATCTAGGCGAGCTCAGATAGTTCAGCCCAAGGCTTGATGCTACAGAGAGGTTCTACCTGTGAACAGAGTTCTCAAGCACCATCAAGCCACCAAATTCCCCGTAACAGTTTTGATGTTGTCATGTTTTAAGCAACCTTTTCTCACTGTGACTGTTGGAACCAGTGGATGTGGCCACCTGTACTTGTAACTGTATTTCTCAGTGGAAACTTTGCCAGCTGGGATTCTGTCACTGGGGATAGAGCTTAATCTTGTTTTCGTAACAAGTTTTATTTAAAGCATGAAGAATGGGAAATCCCTTTTGTGAATAAGGGTTGAAATAAATGGCACACTCAAGTTACGCAAATTATTAACATGAAGACATTGTTCTCTACAGTGACAGTAAAATGAAAGCAGCATTTAGTCCTTTGCACATGAAGTCACAGGACTTTTCAGTCTGATCTTATCTGTTAATGCAGTACATAAATTAACAGAACAGATATTTACGTATGTGTTTGAATACTAGCTATGATCCATTAAGTACTGAAATAAAAGGATCTGGATCTGCCAGAGTCTAACATTTCAGTATGACAAGTTTACATACAAATGATAAACCTTGAAGATCTTAGGCTGCAAGCCAGGACTGACGGGAAAAAAACCCCATCAAACCAAGAGCCTGCAGCTAAGCACCTAATTAATCAGTTTCAGAAAGTCACCATAGCTGATACTCACTTCTATGAGTACTCCTGCTATTTAGGTAGTGAACTTAAGAGTCTCTACCTGGTGGATTTTTTTTTTTTTTTTTACTGTCCAAACTCTCCTTTTTGAATACACTGAACATTAATTCAAGGCTGCACAGCAACCACTTCTTCAACAACATCACAGCTACTCTTCAAATTACATTTTCAGTTGCCTGAGTGGGTGAAACAAGATAGTGTCACCTGAAAGCAAATCACCTCCTTCCTTGTATGCAAAGGACAGTTTTGCCATGCTGCCCAAGCTATGCTGAGTTTATTTTTTAAAATTGCTTTATTTAACATAACTGTTGTTAAAACAAAAAGTAGACATAAAGCAACATATGATCAAATATTTATGAAGAACAGATCCATTAGTACCACTGTTTACAAACTTTGTTATAAGGGGAGGTAAAACTCCGCTCTCTGATAGTGCCATGAATAATAGTAACTAAAGTAGCTAAGAATACACCATCTCTTCTGTAATTCAGAGTATGGTGAGTATAGTATCTTTCCCATAGTTCTACCCAAGAAATTATAAGCATATGTTTTGGAAGTGCCTGTTCATTCCAGTATTTTCAATACAAAATTACTGTTCTCCAGTCCCAATGTATATAAACCGGGAGGAAGCCAGAAGAGCTTAGGAAATATTTTCAACTGCATCACCAGTTGAAATTTAGTATCGCTGGGGACCAAAGAGCCTTCTAGCCCAATGTCTAATTCAGAGCACTGCTGAACAATCAAACCCTAGCATCACTTCCCACAGTTTTAATTATAACAGAGACATACTTAAAAACAATATGGTTTCCTTTCAGAATCTTGATGTCTGGAACTGTGCACTAAGAAAAGAACAGCTTTTGTACTTACGTAGTGTATTCATCATATGACCACTGCTCTCTTGGGATCTGTTATGATTGGCATCTTTGTCGGGGACAGCCTGTTGTGGTATGGCAGACACAGTAGGCTGTGGCTGCAAATATGGCATTGACATAGGAAGAGAGGGCTTTGTTTCCTCGTCTTCAGAATCACTAGAACTATTTTCACTACTTGAAGAGGATGAAGAACTTTTAGAGTCAGATGAACTGTCAGAGCTGCTCAGCTGGTCCATGATACTGGCTTCTGCTTTTAGCTCTGCAAACAATATGATTTGTTTCTTAGTTAATATTTATCATAATTGAAACAGAAGGAGGGGAAAAATAATACAAAGAAGAAAATCAACAACAGAAGTCAGGTACATGCATTGTAGCAAAAAAAACCCAAAAAAAACAACCAAACAAACAAAACACCAACCCAAAGCCGTCCAGGACAAAGAAAAGGGCCCAAGCAAGCATCCAGCCTGTCATGTGGTTTTCTGCTCTTGTAGCTTGAGCACTTTCTCCCTTTCAAGCCAAGTGTTGAACAAGGGTGACTGTGAACCCAAATGCTAATCCCGCATTCCACAGGGTAGTGCATCCCACATAGCCTTTAATTTCTGCAACTAGCAACCCCTGTGTGTTTTCCTTAGCACCCCAAAAATGCCTTTCACTGACCAAAACTGCACTTACAGTCACACAGATAAGTCAGCTGTAAGATGTCTGCACCCAAAATGCCTCCCAACAGTTCAACGTTACAATCAATACACTTATTTGGACTATGTGACATTTTGCTCAAACCAAGTAAAGCATGAAAGAAACCATCCACAGCTGACTATTTAGCTAGAACATGAAGTACACAAGAAATACTGGAAATTAAAGGATCAAACTGACTCCATCAACTTGCATTCTTAATGAAATAACTCACCTGAGTACAATAATATTTAGGAGAGTGTGACTGGATAGATTATGCTGCATAGTAATGCATTTTTGATATATACTAGCCAAAGTCCAACATACAGAGAAAGTTACTTTTTGCACAAAGGATACACATAATAATGTGCAAAACAGGGGTGCTGCTGAATTTAGAAGTCTGAAACAGACTACTGTATCACAGAGATGGAAATTTTATACAGCAACTTGAGGATTTACCCAGAGTGCAGAAGTTTATCATTATACAAGACTGTAACCCAGACATTTGTTCACATGGTCTTATAAGCCCTTAGAATGTTTTAGGAACAGCTTAGATACAGCAGACAGAAAGCAAGTAGGAGAGTGGCACATCTCACTTCTGTGTTGGGTAAATTTGAAAAGCAGGTTGAAGATGAAAGTCACCAAGATGCCAGATGGCTCAAAGCTTAATCAGGAGCAGAAGGGAGAACAGAATAAGTTTCAAAACAAAGCTCCATGAAGCTTCCCAGTTCTGAGTTATCAAAGGCCACTGTAAAGGAAAGGTATTTAGGTTAGTCAGCCTTATCAAAGGCCAGTCTAAAGGAAAATGGTGTTCAGGAAAAGTGGCACCTGAAATAGTGCAGCTATGGCTACAAGGACAAACTAACCCAATGCCATGGAAGAAAGTACAGTAAAAGACCATACGGGCTGACTCAGACATAAGGAAAGAGAAGGGCAGGGGGGAAAATGGAAGCACCCTCCTGTTACTAAGGAGGATGCATAAGAGAACAGCTTAAGGACAGAAAAGATGATAGGAAACCTAAGGTAAATATTAGGATGCAGCTAACAGAATGATCAAGAAGTAATTTCAAATATAATTCTAGAGAAAAAAGGCCAAATAAACAACTGATCTGCCCCACATCAGGAGCTGTAAGGTAACTGGAAGATACTACTTAAGTCCTATGCAATTTGATTTTCCCTGCTCATTGTGAGGCGGTTGGACAAAATGACCTTTGAAGGTTCCTTCCAACCCAAACTGTTCTATGATTCTAGGAGTTCCACTTCATCCCTGCTCTTACCAATGTCTAGTAAGAGAAAAAAATTAATTGAAAGGCTAATATTGAGAACTGAGGAATAAGATCTGTGCCTTTTATTCTGACATAAGTTAATCTGACAGAATTTAAATTCTTTCAAGAGGTGAAAGAAGGACTGTATTTATACCAGAGGACAAAGGAAGAGTGACCTTTCCCCCACCCAAGAAAACAAAGTTAGTAACAAGTTCAAGGTAGTGTACTTAAGCAGGAATAGTCAGTTACACAACCATGGGATGAAGAACAATTATGTAGGCAATGCTTAAGAGTCTGAGAGTTACAGTGGATCACTACACACAGCTCTAGTACACCATGCTGTTGTGGAAATGACAAGCATTACATGGGGACGTGGTACTATTTGGCCTGTGTGTATAACAATGACTGTAACATACTCAGCTTACTCAGCTCAGCACTGCTAAAACCTTGGCTGAAATAGTAAATGTATTTAGGCTTCAGGAACATTTTGGACTCGTAGCTCGTAGTAAGAGCCAAAGCAGAGTGACAATGAATCGGGCATCTTGAAAACTTATCTTCTAAGGAAAGAGCAAACCAGCTGGCATCATTTTGCCTAAAGAATGGGAAAGACATAGCAGCTTCTGAACACATGAAGGAGTGCTCAAAAGCAGCAGAGTAACCTTGTCTGTGCTTGCATGATAAATATAAAAGTAGTAATGGGCTTACTGTCAGATTATTTATTAGGAAGAACCTGAATGGTAAGGAGACCAAAGCCCTGGAATGGATTGCCAGGGAGAATACAGGATCCATCATTCCTAGAAGGCTTTAAAAACAAGTTGAAAAATTACAACAGAAAATTAGGACAGGAGGATGGACTAGATGACTTCAAAAGGTCCCTACCATTCCTTTTGGTCAATTATTCTGCATTATTTAGTAGTACTCATAGTTGGACTGTCACACGAGTTTGATACATGTTGGCAGCCACTTTGGTGACTTAAAATATGTTTGACACCACCATTCTCCCCAAAACAAGAGATCACCAAGAAAAAGCATCATTTTATTCCATGTGCTCAAGGACTCCTTCCTCTCTGCAACCTTAGATATATTCTAGTACTGTTCTGTGGTATAGATTTCTGGTCAGCGTTTAAGACCAAAATGGAAAAAAACCCCAACCCAAACCCTTCATAATAACATCTAAAAAAATATATATTTGTTTAAAGGAATTCAGAACATCTTAGGAGGCAGATGTCAATTCCAGTCAATGAAACTGCCAGCTGTCAGCATTTCTGTACCAAGTAATTACCACCTGCCGCCTTCCTGTCCTCCAGAAGGAAATAAGGCCTCCCATTAACTGAAATATGAGTGTCACACCAATCAAGAGACTCTCAAAACCACAGTGCATAGTACTGTTCAAGGGTTGGTTTGTGCAGGTTTTTAGGTGTCTTTTTCTTTAGAACCTCATCTTTCACAAGATCTTATCCAGTAATTTAAGAAGTATTTTGAGTTGCAAAGCACTGTAACCTATACACTGGCTGGATGCAGAGAAAGAATGGGGAGCAATGTCAAAAAGGAAACAGCTTAGTTGGTTCCAGTGCCACAATACAACCAACTGTATACTTGATTATAGCAGCAGAAGACAGAATCAAGGACAGCAAGCAGTGGGACCCTGGGCATTATTAAGCCTAATGGTTCACCTTACTTTTTTACCTTTCAAATACTGCTTTGTTACTACTTGAGCCAGAGTGGTCATTTCAATGTCAGGGTAATTAACCAGGTATTTAATCAATATCAGGGTGCTTAATCAGCTTCTACTGTGAATCTCTAATAAAAGACAAACAAACAAGCAAACTAACCCCAACACAACCCTTTGGCTCTAAAAACTAACTTCCAATTAAGAACAAAGTTCCTGAAACGTATGTGCCAGTGAAGCTTACCTTGTTCAATATCATCCATGGGAGAAGATGGAAACATCTTTTCTTTTGGTGGAGAATTTTTAATATTGTTTGGAACCTTAGCTGCATTTCGCATTTGCTGCTGTTGCTGCTCTATGCGAGACTGAACTTTACTGCTTCCTTCAGCTCTGTGTGGAAAAGCAAAAGATTTTTAATTACTGCAAGACAAGATGAAAGGAAAGAGGCAAGAATACAGGGGACACAACACCTTAAGTGATGGAATTATTTGTTGTGCCTTTCTACAAAACATCATTAGATTTCTAGGTACATTATAAAACTAGCATGTAATTATATATACATATTAAAAATTGGGGTTTAATACAGTGCTAACAACTTTTTAACCCTTTTTGCCAGTTTATTTGCTATTATACCTGGCTACCCAGGATCACATAATTCTGCTGGAGATGACTTACATGAACTCAGTAGCAGGAAAACAAACAAACAAACAAAAAACCACACACAAAACCACAACACATTCAAAAACTTGTTAATGGCTTGTTTTCCTTCTACCATGTCACATAATTTATCTTTTTTATTTCCTCATTTAGAAGCCAGAAGCCAAGTTAGTTTGGCAAGCTAGTTCCCAAACAGATTACCCGCCAAAATCATCAGAAAATAGTTACCATCTATTTCAACAATGAGACAACTTTTAATTAAAACAAACAAACAAAACCATTCCCATTTCTTCTGCCAGTTAAGGCTCAACAGCTGCGAAGTCAGTGTGCTGAGAAAGCAGACTTTTCATTCTATCAAATGAGGCCAGGTACTTTCTAAAAATGATGTTTTCCTAAAAATAGGAACTGGTAGTTATGCATCTCAGTTTACACTCATTAACAAGTCGATTTTCACAATGACTAAAGCACAGTTGTTTCCCCTGTAAATCACCCACCTGGTTTTTTTCACAGTGATGTTGCTACTAAGTTTCTCTAGACGACATTCTCCAGTGTCATGGTTGAAAATTAAAATACATTCTTTCAGGTATGGCTTCTTTGAACCCTTGAACACAGTCACTGGTGGAGTTGAGCCCTATGAAATCAGAAGTCCAGTGAGTGTTATTGCTGTAGTCTTTGTCTTAGAAACAGCAATCCAACACAGTGATGCCAAATTCACTACAAGTGATCATTTTTAGCCTTTTAAAATGTTGCTGGTTAATTCAAATTAGACTCACAGTAGCCATGACCAAAAAGCAGCTGGTGTTTGACTGCAATGGGATTTCACCCAGCTTAGCTTAGTTGGAAACTGATGAAATGCTTATTTCCCAATGAGAACATGCTCACTGCAGGACTCCTTTTACCAAGAGGGGTTTCAGCTGCCGTATCAGCAAAGCAGTAAAGCATGGCAGGTAGTAAATTTTCCCTTTCCAGTCTTTCCTGCTTTAGAATTGCACTAGAGCAATAAATACCAAGGGGAAACTCATGCTGCCAACATCCACATGAAGCTTTTCTGTGTACGCAACACTTCTGGGTCATCCTACAGCTTATTTCCAATGTGGTGAACACACTTAAAGTTACAGTGCAGCTGTTTAACTTTCAGGTCTTTGGTAATTTTACATTCCTATAGCAATTGTTTTTCAACTCCAAAAATCACACAAGCTGCTCTGAAACAGCACTGAAACTTCATATCCTTCTATATGCAGTATATATCTGTGACAATAAAATAAATCATTCCCTTAGGCCCATCACTCACCTCAATATTCGGCAGTGTTATTGTCACCTGTTCACCTTTGCCGACTTCAAGGTCTCCTTCACAGGACATATCAATAGATGCCGGCTTAAAGTCATCTAAATATAAAACCAAAGTGAATTATTTACAGGCTTTTCACAAATCTTATAAATGTAAACACCTTTTAATTGCAGTTGGAGTCTACTAAGTTAAAGCCTTTTTCGCTAGTGCATTATTGACCATTCCCCTGAGCAGATCATTCCATAAACCAGTGGAATCCAAAGTCAAGCTGGTTTTCTCAGGATTCAGTGCGTGTTAAAACCTTTCAATTACAATCAGAAAAACGCTTTTACGTTTTAATGGATAAAGAGGCCGAACAAGCTGTGTTTTATTTCAAAAGATAAACCCTCATGTAATTATTTTCAAAAATATCAATAAGTAATTCTTGAAAATGTTTATCCCAAATATAGGAGGTGTAGACAAGTGACTGAAAGAACATCATTAAACTTCAATGTCCTTTTCTGGTTTTACTGTAACATGCATGTCAGAAGGTAACCAAAACTTGGTTTCAGTATATTCATTTTTGTCAAAAGGGAAATTACTTCCCAATTAAATATTAATTTCCTTTTTGTCTTTTTCAACATCTAAATAGTTGATTAAAATAAGCTTCAAACAAAAGAAGTCATCAACTTCTAGTTCTTTTAAAAAAATCTGAGACATTGAAAATAAGCACATGCTCAGGCATCAGCGCTGTAGTCATGTAACATATCATTATCTATAGAAATGATATTCCTACCACAAATGAATTTGGCAGGGCTACAGCTGAAAGGCCTGCCTGCACAGATCTAGGGACATAGGACAGCATCGAAAGGCTCTGCAAGGCGGATGGTAACATATGGGTTTGAACCTGTGGTTCCAGCAATGCAAGCGCACAACCAGCCTCGCACCCCAGGGATGGCCAGTGCCCTGCCTGCACACTGTGCTGGGGAGAGGCACCCCACTGCAGCTGAAGAGAGGCACGGGAGGCCCAGCACATAAAGGGAGCCCATTAGATGGCACGTTCCCCAGCCACAGCATGGCACGCGCTCCCTGCCTCGCAACTTGTCACGTCACCCGCTGCTGGTCACAGGCGGCTGAGCTCTACTGTGGCTGGGCAGCTTCCCAGTTCACTAACCCTGCTGCAGCACACAGGCCAGGCGACACAGACCACAGTTGGGAACAGTGGCTCCAGCGGCTCCAGCATGCACACCAACCAGGCAAGAAAACCAAGCTTCAGGAGCTGGTGGGCAGGACTATGCATGCAGCAGGCAGCTTTGAGCTAAGATATGAGTAACAGCCCCTGCTAACCTTGTTTACAGCAAAACCCCACACATCCTCTCACAGGGATAAGCGTACAATAGTTCTAAAGTTTCTCATCAAATTAGAGAATGTTTCCTTTAATATACAGCCACTGTGTGGTTAATACTTTAAAACTTAAGATACTGGTTCCAGTGTCAGTAAATGGACTTCTGATCTTTTAACCAGCAGACGTCTTCCCCTTCACTCATTTAGCACAAGCTAAAAAGGATATTTGTATATGTGCATTTGACAGAACCGATGAACGTGCCAGTTTCTATGTCTCACTTGTTGGAAAGGAAGAGAGATTTCAAAACAGATTTCAGAGTAAATCATCAAATTACAGGAGTCAGCAAGAAATCATGAGGGTAGGAGGTACCAGACGTGGTTTTTAGTCCTCTTTAAAATTAGGGTAAATTTCAAGTTACAGCATTTGTTTAAATCCATTTATAGCTTCTGCTGGCTCCTTCCCCTCTCCTCCCTTCCCACAGTCACAGACAATCCTACTAAGTGCTGTTCCATTTGCTCAAAGAAAGCACATTACCCATC
>JANHGB010030090.1:0-11077 GCA_026283785.1 Coracopsis vasa
GTATGGAATACCTCTTTGGTTAGTTTGGGTCAGGTGTCCTGTCTCTGCTTCCTCCCGGCTTCCCCTCCTCCCTGGCATGAGACTCAGAAAGTCCTTGGTCAGTAAACATTACTTAGTAAATTACTAAGTAAACATTACTTAGCAACAGCTAAAACCATCGGTGTTATCAGTGTTGTTCCCAGGCTGAAAGTCAAAACCACAGCACTGCACCAGCTACTAAGAATGAGGAAAACGACTGCTACTGCTGAACCCAGGACACCAGCATAAAGGTGCCAATCCTGTTGGTAGTTCTGTCCTACACACCATAGCCCATGAGAAAAATGAACTGAGAAGCCTACTGAAAAATCCACTCGATAATGGTATTAATATGTGACTGCAGCAGCCTGGGGACAATCCATATCGCTGCCATAAATTATTTGAGGTGGAAGATCCTGGCAGTGTTCAAGGCCAGACTGGATGGGGCTTTGAGCAACCTGGTCTAGTGGAAGGTGTTCCTGTCCATGACAAGCGGGGATTGGAACTGGGTGATCTTTAAGGTCCCTTCCATCCCAAACTATTCCATGATTATATGACTCTATATAGCTCTTTCTGTGTCATCTTGTCTCCCAGAAAAAAAAAAACAAACCAAAACCAAAACCTATTAAGTATATAATCTAAAACTGCTCACAGGTCTGACTTCAGAAAAACAAAAAAGCTAAAAACCTCATGCACAATTATGTAATTAGGATTCTGTCTGAAACTGGCATTGTTCATTTCCATAACAGAATTAAGCATTCATTACTTTCATTACACTCCATTCTGCTAATATGATTCATCATATATATTTAAAAATGAAGTCATTTAACTACTATTGGCCATAAACCCTACTTCTAACAAAAATGAATCCATTTAACTACTGTTGGCCATAAAGCATACTTCTAATTTCTCACTTCACTAATGTTCATTTGTCATCTAATCTTTGATTTTTTGGCATTATACTATAACAAGTATAAAATAAGAGACCTTCACCTGATGCCAAAGAATATTTAGATTTGATCATTGTAATCCATCAAATGTCCTAGTGAGACAAAATGGAATCTGCAATCCTCTTAACAATTGTTATTGATTTGAAAATGGTGATATTTTGGGTAAGCCTTTGAGAAATACCATTCTCTTGTGTAAATATGGGGAGTGATCAAATACATGCATCTGTATTCCCTCATATCAAATGATGTATAGGCAGGAATAGATTAGACTGCAGCACACAATTAACCTATGGCAGGCTATCACATAGGAAGATATAATGCAGTATGGAACACTTATGCCCTATTAGCAAAAAACAAGCTGATAGAATCATTGCCTTAAATCAAATCTTAACCATCCTGGCCAATTACAACTCTGGCTTCAATGTGCAGTAAATGGATGGGACATAATAAATCTTTCTATTGTACCAGACATATCAAGATACAAATGTGCCTGACTGAGTACTATTATCTTACAGCTGAGTCTCATGACACTTCATATCTCATTCTGCAGCAAGATTTTAAGCAAGCGTATGCTAAATGGTTTAATACAAGTTGAGGTGGTGACAAATAGCCCCTGTTTGCCAAAGACATTTCCAGCAAGCTGCTGGTTACATACAATTTTACTGTCTTTGTTACTTCAGCCCACAAAAGCACAGGAGAATGAGTAGACTCATCATCTATAGGTGAAGTCCATAGAATGGATTGCTCACTTTACTGTGCAATTTTTGAAAACAAAGACAGAAAATTGATCAGGTTTATTTCATGCTTTTCAGATAATAGCTAAGTGCTGTTTGCTGCAACACAGAAATCCAAATAAAATCTCTTAAATCTCACTGTTTACATGTGATTACCATTCTCCAGTGATGCCCTGACAGTGTAAGCCAAAGCTATTGCTATTTGCTGTAATAAGCAATTTGTATTGGAAATGTGACATGTTTTCTAGTTTTGTAAAGTGATGTAAACCTGTGTAAATACATATTATCAGATGCTGTCATTGAAGATACAATACTAAGCACTGTTCTGAAGAGAACAGCAGAGGTTATTAACAGGCTGAATTTGTAGCCCCAGAAGTTGATGCCATGCCATTGCCTTAATGCCCTCTTTCCAATCATTCCATACTTTTTCTCTTTAGTTAACAATGCATGTCAGTGAAACAGTAGTTATAAATAAGAAGGTGCTTTTAATGTCTCTTAGAATGGTAGAGTGTCCTCAGTCAGAATATAGGGTCACCAGGATGCTCATATATAGTTGTCAGTCAGCTGTTTCTCAGCAAGGCGGTTACCATCGTTGGCTGAGTTAGTCTGATTTCTCCTGGTTTTGCCTCTCTGCAATACAGTAAGCAAAGCTCTGCTTTCTCAGAGACCATAAACCAAGTAAAGCCGTGGTCTGGCAAATGCACTGGACAGAAATCACAGCCATATTTTAATCATGAAGATCTTTTTAGTGTTGCACAGTTGCTATAAATCCGCTTTCATTTCAGGTTTGTTATCATCTGAGTGCAACATTGACATCATGGTTGCCTCAACACTGGCCCCATCCCTTCTTGATTTCTCCACTGGGTCACAGATGTTAAATAGATTTTACTGGAAAAACAACTGCATGAAGACATTAAGTGCACTATACCAGGAGAAGTGGGAATGTAGGGGGTTGTCAGAAAAACTGCATCATATCTGAGCTGCCATCAATGGAAAGGGGCAAAATTGCAATGTCTATGTGGATACACTTTGTTAGGAAAGGGAAGGGCATAGCCAAATGCAACTGGAGCAAATTCAAGAAGCATTTGACTGATAGGAATTTGATCATGGTTCTATGTGTAATGTCATTTTTATGATAAACTTTCTGGCCAAACAAACACTTGGCAGATTTCCTCTGAGGCTGTTTTTTAATGTTGCTGTTTGCCTCGGTTTCATTAGCCTAAAATATGTCGGTGGTTTTGTAAAAAAGCAATACCTGTAAATTACTCTTGTATTGCAGTTGTCATGGTGATAAATGAACAAAGATTAATTAAATGTGTATTCAAATGAACTCCACTGACTTTAAAGGTTTTTTTCTCATCTGAGATTTCACTGAGGCTTGGGAGAGGTGTCATGGTGAGAGGAAACTTGTCTGGAAACTTCTGAAGTTTAGGTATCTGGAAGTACACATAAGGCACTGGAGGATTATGGTTTTAAAAACAGCATCTGAGTGCCCCTTTGTGGGCTATGGTGTTATTGCACTGGTGAGGACTACGAGGTACCTGCAGGATTTCATTAACTGTGATTGTTGGTATCTGTCTGATGTTTATACACTTTGCAGAAACATGCCATTTTGAAATTACACTTTTGCTGCTTCAGTATTTTTGCTGTCTCATTCTGTGGTATAAACTATCCACCAGATATTCCAGAGCAGCATTGTACTGTATTAAATTACAAGGCAGATTAATGTTGTGAGTCATTTATTATCCGCATTTGAGGCAAAACACAGCCACAAAAGTAGAAATATTACTGTGAGCATGAGGAAATGCAAGCAGAGACTAGAAAAGCAGGAACAGTTATCAGCAGATATTTGAGGAGTAATCTTCCATCGAGAATAAAAAAGCCAACAGAATCTTGGTGCTGTTCATAACAGCATGAGAGAAATAATAGATCAGAGAAAGGTCTAGCTAATGAATCCATGCTTCTAAATACTTCTGAATTATAATGGATATAACAATTTTACTTATCACAGAACCACAGATCAGATGAGGTTGGAAGGGGCCTCTGAAGGTCATCTGGTCCAACATCAATGCTCCAGCAAAGCCACCTAGTTGCCCAGAATCATGTCCATTCAGGTTTTGACTGTCTCTGAAGAGTGAGATTTCACAACCTTTCTAAGCAACCTGTGCCAGTGCTCGGTCATGATAACAGTGAAGAAGTGTTTCCCAGTGTTCAGATAGAGCCTCTCATCTTTCAGTTTGTGCCCATTGCCTCTTGTCCCATCACTGGGCACCACTGAAAATAGCCTGGCTCCATCTTCTTTGCACCCTTCTATCAGGTATCTATATATGCTTATAAGATCCCTCCTGAACTTTCTACTAGCTGAGAAACTCCAGCTTACTCAGCTCTTCCTCATATGTCAGATCCTTTAAGCCCTTACTCATGTTTACAGTTCTTCACTGGACTTGCTTCATTCCCTGCCTCTCCTGTACTAGTGAGCCCTGGAGTGGGCCCAGCACTCCAAATGTGTGTCACCAGTGCTAAGCATAGGGCATCTCTCTTGACCTGATAATGCGTGCCAGAAGGCTGTTGGCCTTTGCCGCAAAGGTGCATTGCTGGATCATGGTCAACTTGGTGTCCACCAGGACCCCTGAGAACCTTTTCTGTAAATCTACTTTCCAGCTGGTAGAACCCCTTTGCTGGCACTTGGAGCTATTCCTCCCCAAGTGCAGGACTTGGCATTTCCCTATGTTGAACTTCACAAAGTTCCTGTTGGTTCATTTCTCCAACTTGTAGAGGTTGCTGTGATTAGCAGCACAAAGGTGCTAATGTATCAGCCACTCCTCTTAATTTTGCATTGTTTTCAAATTTGCTGAGGCTGCACTCCATGTTATTAATGAATATATTGAACAGTATTGACTCTATTAACCCCTGGGGTATTCCACTAGTGACTGCCGTCTGGCTGGATTTCATGAAGCTGATCACACCCCTCTTCACCTAGAAGTTCAGCCAGTTTTCAATCTATCTATCTTACTCTTTGTTTATTTGAATCATACTTTATCAGTTTATCTATGAGGATATTATGGGAGACAGCAATGAAAGCCTTACTAAAATCAAGCTAAATCACATCTTCCTACACTGGCTGGTAGAAGGCTATCAGGCACAATTTCCTCTTTGTAACTTCATGTTGACTACATCCTCTTGTCCTTCATATTTTTGGACTTGTTTTTTCCAGAAGGACTTGTTCCATCATGTTCCTGGAAACAAGATGGGGTTGACTAGCCTTTTGGTTTCCCCTGTTTTGAAGATAGCAGTGACATTTACTTTCTTGCAGTCCCATGATTGCCATGACCTTTCAGTGATTATCAGTGGTAGGCTCTCAATGGCATTAGTCAGATCACTTGTGAGTGCATCCTGTTGGGTCCACTTTGTCTAAATACTGCTTAGCTTGATCCATTGCTACAGAGGGTAAGCCTGTTTATTAGACTGATTAGAACTGATGTTTAATTGTGTTCTTTCAGAAACAAAGAAAAATATAGACCTTGACTTGAAGAACAGATATCATAACAGAAGAGGCAGAGCAAAACCAAAAACCAAAGTTTAGAATACAGTCATTGTTTAGCATTAAAATGGGTTACAGTGGTAGGAACTGCCCTCAATTTTCTTGTGTTCCTGTCTAGTCTGATATACATTGACCACCAAAGACCTGTGGTAAAGGTTCAGCAGTTTTTTTCCACATAAAACTTCTAAAAGTTAAAAATATTCTCTTTTGTGTCAAGTGCATGTGTTAGGAGGTGGGGAAAAGAGGCTTTGGTTTGCTGAGGGAGAATCACAAGTTGTATCTCTATCACTCTAAGGTAATTTCCTGTGACAATGATGAAGTCTAGGGCTAATTTTTGCA
The DNA here is from genome assembly GCA_026283785.1 of Coracopsis vasa. Classification (NCBI taxonomy): domain Eukaryota; kingdom Metazoa; phylum Chordata; class Aves; order Psittaciformes; family Psittacidae; genus Coracopsis; species Coracopsis vasa. Next base: position 5,580 of record JANHGB010030090.1, read on the forward strand.
GGGAATGTATCTTTTTCTGGATTAAGTGTCCATACTACTATTATTATTTCAGAAAATATTTAAAAGCATTAAATGAAAACCAACAACAGTGGTTCTTAGTATCTCTTTTTATTCAGTATCTCTCATGGACTGGACCACATTCCTCTGATCCACAGCTCTGGGTGTGCCAACATTGTGTACCATGGTTGCTCCTCACAGGATATTTCAGTATATTTTACATCAAGAAAAGGAAAACAAAACATTAGAATTTCCAGTGAGACAGGACACCTAGCTGTTTTTCAGAGTTTGTCCTTCTCTCCATCCTATATGTCTACCATCTCTAGTTGTCACTTGTCATTACCTATGAGGTAGCTTTTCCCCTTCATGATTACTTTGAGTTTTTTAATTTTTTCACAAAGATCATATCATGGAGGCAAGTTTGATTGGTCAGTACACAATAAATTGAAGCAGCTGCAGTAACAAACACCAGAACCTAAGGCTGAGTGCCCAGATGAGTGTGTTGACTCAGTACATGGAGTCATAGAGTCATTTAGGTTGGAAAAGACCTGTTAACCCAGCACTGCCAAGTCCACCACTAAACCATGTCATTAAATGACATGTCTACACATCTGTTAACTATCTCTGGGATGGTGACCCCACCTCTTTCCTGGGCAGCCTGTTCCAATGCTTGATAACCTTTTCAGCTCTGTTGGCCTTTCTTATTTGCTGCTTATTGAAAACCCTTTCCTCTTAAGACAGTATTATTAAGCTGCAGAATCCTGTTCCTCCTCTATTCCTCTTTTCTCATTACATTTTCTGTTAAATTACACATTTTGAACTGGAGAAGTGCAGATAATCACAATACAAATTCTAGACTTAAAAGCCAGGAGAAAAAATTGAACATTGTCAGTTCCACTCAGTAAAAAAGTACCTGACATAGGCACTGCTAAAACTATTTTCCAGAGCCTGCCTGCAACAGACAAAGATGGGTGTAAAAGACATTTGAATTCCCTTTATCACAGCTCCTGGTTCCATGTGGGCGTGCTGTACTGTGTCTTTCAGCTGGCTAGTCCTTGACCTTGCTCTGAGCCTTCCTCTGTTAGACTAACTCTATTCTGTTTCCTTTCTTCCGCTTAACATTTTCAAGCAACAACATAAATTCTTTCCAACTCCCTACAGGGCTTTAATAGCACTGTTACCTTTTGACTTGGTTCCCATTTTAAATGTTGCTGCAACAATAGCAGCAAGAATAGCTTATTTTTAATGTAAACTGTGTTTATGTGTACAATGCTGTTTTTCCTATAGTTCATGGCTGAGACTGTAAATGAAATTTTCGAGTTTTCTACGTATTATGTAAAATGATTCAGAGCCTTGTTTATCCTTTTTTCCACGAAAACAGATACAATTGAAAGAACAAGAGTTCAAAGTCAATGAGTTCCTCTTGCAGGAATTGCCAGCAGCACAGTTGTGTACTTAGCTTTATAGAAAGCACTGTCAATGAAATAAGATAAAGAGGTCCATCATAAACTAGATTCTCAAAAAGTCCTGGACACAATGTCCATGAGATATAGCATCTTAACAGAGAGCAGTATGTTTGCCTTCAGTACCAAATAAACATTTGATCACAATCGTGACTGTAGCATATCTGAAATACCTTTGAAAAAAAAAAGAAAAGCAATTACTATCTGGAAGTTAATTCACCCATGGTGGACTTGGGAGAACACATGTAAGGAAATTAAATCTTAAACAGATTACTGAATCCATGCTCTTCTTTAGTTCTCCATTTATAAAATGGGGATAACATTTGCTAGTCTAGCAGGAGTGCCAGTATTCTATACTGATAAAATATTGAAGGATAAATATTCTAAGTAAAATTTAGTTGTACAACTGTAATTCTGCCTTTGTACAGTGTGACAAGGTATTTTAAGCTTGAGAAGTGGTCCGGTGTGAACCTCATGAGGTTCAACAAGGCCAGCTGCAAGGACCTGCACTTCTTTTGGGACACTCCCAGGTATCAATACAGGCTGTCAGAGGAAGGAATTGAGAGTAGCTTGTGGTGATAAAGTAATGATTTTAAACTAAAAGTGGGTAGGCTCAAAGTAGATATAAGGAAAAAAAGTTTTATGCTGAGGGTGGTGAAACACTGGAACAGGTTACCCAGAAAGGTGGTAGATGCCTCATCCCTGGAAACATTCAAGGTCGGGATGGACGGGTCTCTGAGCAACCTAATCTAGTTGAAGATGTCCATGCTCATGCAGGGGGATTTGTCTAGAGGACCTTTGGAGGTCTTTTCCAACCTAATCTATTATTCTATGATTTTAGCATTTCTTCACAGCTTTTTGTAAGAAATTACTATAAGCACTCTTTTCTTTCGTTTTTTTTTTTTGTTTGTTTTTATTATTAGTGCATCTAGTTTCTCAAGCAGAACTTGAAACTCAACCAAAACCATGCCTAGTTTTTATGCCTTATATAGGTATGGTCTTACGGAAATGTTAGATGCAGATTCTCAGGCAGGAAAACCCACTCAGTCTAATGTAATACAAGCATTTGAATGCCCTACTCAGCTGTCTGCAGGAGACCAGACCTCTTAATTTAATAGCTCTCTCCCTCTTCACAAAAAAAAAATCTAGTTTAATTGTCTACAGGCAGTTCAGGAAACTGTGTGGAAATGTCTGGCATCTCCATCCTCTTGGGAGAAAATATAGCTATCACTACTGAGAGCTCATGTAATAGTATGGCGTGTGCCAATTGCTCACCTGGGATGAGAGATCATTCTACCCACCCATAAGGACTGAACTCAGACTGTAAAAGGAGGATCTAGCCATTGGCTGCCCTGGTGAAAGCACTCCCCTCTTTTATGTTGAGGCAGATGCAGGGTTTCATACCCATATTTGAGCAATGTATATTATTTGTTAGAACCTTGCTGGGTTTATTAAAGTCACCTCCCCAGGGCAAGCCTCTCATACCCAGCTGTTGCCAGGCCATTTGTTCTCTCCTTGACTATTGCACACCTGACTGCACAGCAGGAAGGAGGAAAATATCTTTACTCTGGGCAGTCCATGCTGCTTGGGGCACTCCTTTGGGATGAGGATAGAAAGGGTCACTTCCTCAGGCTAGTAAGAATTGAAGAAGGCCTAGATGCCTCGGTGCACATACGAGAGCTGAGCAAAGCTGCCACTTCATCAGATGAAGGTAATTGTAGCCTTGACTCTTCTGTTTCTTTGGACATCTCCAGGGAACTTAGGCAGAACAGAAACAGCTGTCTGTCTAACCAGGATTGCATTAGAGCTCTCACCTTCACAGAACAGGCAATTCAGAAACAGTCATGGGTGATTCAGGATACATGAACTGAGGTTGCTGAGGTTACAGGGAGCTTTAAACAAAGTAGAGAAGTACCTAAAAAGCAGAGACCTATATAGTTAGGCAAAGAGATTTCTGTCTTACAACACTCTGGGTTGAGTCCTAATTTGAGAAGATGATTCTGAATTGTTTTGTAAAGTAACGATGCATTTAGCATGTTATTTATTACATATATATAACTCTGTTCACTAACATGACAACTAATTTGACTGCTCACTTCCTTACTTTATACAACAAGTGAAATAATAACAGTAACAATAATAATAAATAATACAATATTTGAGGGTATATTGTTAGCCAAAATCTGCTATCATATATACTGGCACTACTGAATCAGCTGAAAGTGAAGCTGGGAATTGGGCCCAGCTCATATAAAACTTGGACACAAACTCTAGTTTAAGACTGTATGAGGTTTTGTGTTTTGGTTTGGTTTTGGCTTTTTTTCCGCTCTTCTCTCTCTTTTTCTTGGGTTTTTTCTTTCTTTTTTTTTTAATGTGCCAGCACTAACAAATTCCCAAATGTTTAGAACTTAATCATCAGTAGCGGAGTAGAAGACTGAAGGACAATTGTAACAGAGCTGTTTATCTGCTTGGATAGGATTCATTTCCTCAGCCTTTATTTGACACAAAAACAGATGTACCTCTGTCATTCCTCTGACCTCTGTGGCAAGATGAACAGCTAGGCTGATACATTTATTGATCAGAGGAAGAAGCACTCCATGGGAAATAAGCTATAGATGCCTTGCCATGAAAATGAAGATTTAACATCTGTCCCACGCAGATGATAATTAATCTTGAATCTAATGCCCACAATTGGTTGGTTGACAACATTACTTTCTTAATCTGGGAGCATGGATAAACAAATGTATTGCATTGCTCTGTGAGTAACACTTTATGAATGTGTTATAATTGTATATGCAGCTCATAAATCAGATAGATATCTCATCTACATTGCATACATTGCTAATTGTGTTTATTATTGGAAATGCTTCTCGTGTTTCCTGGTATTCACTAACTGGTTGATTTCCCACTGTTGCAATCCCACAGCCACATAGGAATTGAAATCTTTACTGCTGCAAATATTTTAGGAAATATTAAACATTCTCTCAATTCTGATTACCTGGTAGCCAGGTGCATGTGTATAGAGATAGCTTGACTATCAATTTTTATTTGATTTTATTTTACAGAATCTTCAATTATGAAATAAATGTTATTGTCTAGATAATATATGAGTTATGAGATGTTACCAGTTGTTTTTGTATTCATTTCTACTCTGATAGAATTTACTCTGCACCTTTACACTGCTACTTTGCCTTCTGAAACTGAATTCCTTCCCCATGGCTTCCTCTAAGGATTTATTCCTGTCTATCTGCAGATATATCTATGTTCTTGGCAGGATCCACTGCCAAATCTTAATCTCTCAATTATTCTCATGCATGTAGTTTACTGTAAGTAGAACATTAATAGTGTACAAATGCTGAAGTTGCTGAAATTAAGATGGTAGTCTACACCAAAAAAATACCTTCCAAAATCAAGGATGCTTGTAGTAACTGAATCTGTGTCACCAAAAATTACCCATAAGAGGGGAACTTTCAATACATTGCCTGAACCCTGTGGCTGTGTGGTTTTGAATTACTGGCTGGGCTTAAACCACGACATAGACTTAGAGGTTTCAAGACATAAATATGTGATATGAATTACATGCTAGCTTAAGCATATAATAATTCATGTGTGTATATAGAATGCAAACAATGGCAAATTGGTGATTCCTTCTCTGATGTATGTCAGTAGCCTGGGGGAACTGCATAATCTGTGCCAAGTAGGTGCTTAGAGTCATGATAGCACATAATGGCATTTGAATTAAATCACAACCCTCATGCTCTAGTGTAGGCTGCTGGACATTGGGGTGTAAGGGAAGAAGAAAAAAGGAGCTTTTCTTTCTTGAGTTGTGTAGGGAGTGGGTCTTCTTCCACTTTTTTCTCCTCTGTACTGGCACTGGGAGGGCTTCACCTCATATTACTGCCTGCACCACAAGCAGCCTCAAAACACAGTCCAACAACAATAATTAATTTCATCCTTGTTGTAAGGATAACATAGACGAGTTAGTTGAAACAAAAGGAGCCTTTGCTTCCTCGGCTTCAGACATCTCGAAGTGGGCCA
>JANHGB010030094.1:1412-11571 GCA_026283785.1 Coracopsis vasa
GAGAAAGCGGCTGGTGGGGCAGGAGCTGCCTAGGAGCAGGGAACAGAGATGGTCACCTGAGCCTGACCCTGTTTAACACCACACACCCTGCAGAAGCTGCAGCCACTTCGTAAAGGTCAAAATTGTGTTATAACGGGACATGAACTCTGACATCATTTCAGAGTGACTGATCGATATGCCTGGCATGGGAAAGCAGCCAGTCATCAGACAGAGTCCCACTGCCGCAGCCAGGCTTGGCAGCACCGTGTGGCTTGCAAGGGAGTTTATAATACAGTGTTGCTAATATATCTATGCTTTAATTACTATTTAGCAATGAGGTGTTTGGGAGGAGTTGCCCAGACAGGAGAGATTAGAGAGGGCCAACAGAAGAAGAGATACTAATCAATGAGGTGATTGACTTTCTCTGGTCAGGTGTGTTAGCTAACTCCAGGAAATTATATTTTCTTCATACTCCTCTTATGAGCCTACAAGAACTTGGCCTGATTTCACTGACACCCAGCACTTCAAAGCTGGCCACATCCAATCTCAGGAAGCATACCTGTGTGTGACACAGCCCGTAACCCTGTGACCAGCAGCTACCTCTGCTTAGCAGCATTTTTCAGGTGAGCATGCATAAGCAGCAATAAAGTGCTTGCACTGAGATGTGCAGTATTGTAACTTACTTTAACAAGTAAATCGGTTCTGCAGTCTCAGACATGATAGACAGAACTATTACTCTTTCCACAGGGCTGCAGCAGCAATTTCTTTACCATGATATGCAGCAGAGGCTGTAGGAGACTCACACATGCTACAGAAACTCTGAGGTCATGGGGAAACTTTTCAAATTAAGGAAGCCTTCTGGACATGATACCTATGTTTTGCTAAATACACAGTGCTCCTGGATAGTTTTCAGCTCATTTTTCAGCCATTTTCAGCCCACTTTTTTAAGCTTTGCAGGGAAAAATAATAGAAGTTGTAGGATGCAAGCTACTTGTCTCTTCTTGATGGGGTAAAAACATGTGAGGGACTTTCCGTCTGTAAAAAATCCCTGCGAGGAAGATTAGTACAGATCTGTGGGTTTGGAAACTTGGGATGTATCCCTGAGAAGCTGACTGGCTGCCTACGTGATCCTGAAGAAGTCAATGGACTGGCAATGAGCTGACCTTTGGTTTGAGCCAAGCCTGAATGCCTGTAGTTTGAGGGAGGAGGGGGTGTTTTGGTTTTTATTATTGTGGCTATGTTTCTATGTTTCCGGTTTCCCACTGAGAAGGCACATGGCCAGAGCAGCCTGCCTGTCCCTGCCTTTCCTGCAGCCTGGTGAACTGGTGGCAGCTCGCATGGGCTCTCCTCTGCCCCCTCTTCTTGCGTGTACCTGCAGGGAAGCAAGATCTCACCAAGTTGCCATGTAAGGGGCATTGCTCTGTGAGTGAGGCTGGCCACAGAGGAGCCTGAGATGTGACTGAAGTGTTTCCTTCCCCTAACTCTGGCACTTGCAGGCCTCTTTCTGTCCCTCTGACCCTCAGGGATCCTTGGCAGATGGGTGAGGGTGTGGCACTCTGGACATGTCAGGCTGAGAGTACCAGGTGAGCCGGGCGTGCATTCCTGCCCAATAAATCAGTTATGGTGATACATATGCCTCCAACAGCTACTGAGACACTTTGGCTTATGAATTCCTGGCTCAGTTCACCTCGATTATGTCTCCTATGGATCGTGGAACCTAAGGGTTGTTTTTTCTTTGTTTGTTTACAAGCTTAAATAACTTTTAAACCCTGAAAAAGTGTTCCTGTTACAGAGAGCAGATTCTTCCTTCTTGAGAAACCGTGCTCTACTCCACCAATTAGATTTCTTTTGCTGCTGCTTTGGGAGAAGATGGTTTAACGTTCAGCTGCTAGTCCTACCTATCAATAATCCACAAGTTGCTGTGCTCGGTCCTATTCTTGCTTTTACCTGGGGGATATTGCAGGTAGTACTGTCTTCTCTCAGTTTTGCGTAACAGTCCTAGTACTATAAATGAATAGTAGAGATGCTATTGCTATAGTCCTCTTGCATCATTCTTTTTTTTTTTTTTTAATAAAGGCAGGAGCCATGAAATGGTTATGAAATTTAACTGGTTTCTGACCTTGATGTCCTTTTTTTTGTGAGGTATTTTGCTCGTGATGAACTGAGGGTTTCTCAACTGTCTAAAGATGAAAATTACATCCATGACCTTTTTTTCTCTTTGCCAAGGCAATAGGAAAAAGAAAACTTGATTAGCTTGTGTGAATCTCTCTCTGTTGGGTGCATGAATACCTATATGTACTACAAGTTTGCACTGAGCAAAAGCTGGCAGCATTAGCAAATTTTCATTTGGTTCTGAAAATGGTGAGGTCTGTGGTCATTCTTATCTAGATCCAGTTCCTATGAGATCTTTGTTTCCCACGCTCATGAGTTGCCTCTTATTGATAAACAGTTTCATTACTTAACATGTGATCTCAGATAGCAAAGAGAGGCTTGGTGCACCAACTTTGTCATTATGGGGCTTGGTGCACCAACTTTGTCATTATGGGTCTCAATTTTGCTTACTCAGTTCCTTGGCAAAATCCTTCTATCCTGTGTTGACATCTTTTGACATACAAACCCAGAGTTTTCCTGGTCTCAAATGCTGTGCTTATTAGCTCCTACCGTAACCTGCCAGGATCGCCAAATTCTTCATTAACAATATAGGATTGCCCCCAGCCTATTGTATGCTTCAGCCCAGCACTGGTGGTCTTTGTTCACTTCACCCTTCCTGCACCCCACAGTGACTCCAGCTAAAGTCCTTGGGAATGGTTTGAACCAAGAAACAGCTGAAAAGGGAACAAAGGGGGTGTTGATCTCTTACTGCTGGCTGAGGTGGATAGCACTAAGGAGAAGACACCGGACAGAGAGCCCAGATGCTACTTTGTGGTCAAATATCCTGGAGCTGCTCAGTCATTGCCTTTCTTCAGCTCTTGCTTAGCCTTTGTCTTCCATGATGGGAGTTACTGCAGTTCTGCTGGAAAGTACCTATTATACCATTCATAAGTGGGAAACTCAGTTTCCTTCCAAAGAATCAGATCCAGAAACAACTTATATATCTCAGTCCAACTGATCTTTATTTCAGTTGCCTGAATATCTTTGCATATCTGGACCTAGGTGTTTTGTCTGTGGTCATGCAGGAAGTCTATGGTAAGCAAAGAAGTGAAAACACAACCTAAGCTAAAGCTGTGACTACTTGTGCCATTCTTCCCTTTATTGGGATTTATAGGGGTTTGAGAAGATCTCAGTTTGCTGTGAATAACAGCAGTAGTTTGCCTCTGCATTTTGATATTTGTCTTTAAAATAAAAAAAACTTCAAACATATCAGTACTGCAAATGCTGCCTATTGATTAGCCTCTCATAAACTAGAGAGCTCATTTCAGCTGGCATTGCCATGGCTGAAAGCCAATACTGCAATTGATCATTTAATTAACTGGAAGAAAATTAAAGGAACTGTAATCTGCGTCTCAGCTCTGTTGTTATCAAGCTGGCAAAGTGCTTACTTCTGCCTAGAGTAACGATTGGTTCCTTGACCCTGCCATTTAGAAACGCTGGTTCAGGCATCCTCTCTCACCTACCCCCCTGGCTTTCCGCAAAGCAGAAAGCAATGTGATGTGGTCCTTCATCTGCTTGCGGATCCCAGACTCTGAGGTATCTGATACTTCTCACAGCTGGCTCAGTCAGCTGAACTCACATCTTCTCATAGCATCTGGGAAGGCTGTGGTTCTAGCTTAATAAGTGGAAAAACTGACTCTGGAAGAGAAATTGATGTACTATGAAAGTCATTATTTTGCGTCTGAAATGTGAACATGTGAGATTTGAGTTTACTTGAATACCAACATTTCCTTAAAGCGATTGTGATACTGATTTTCATTTTGCTACTTCAAATAAGTAATAGAAAACAGTGTGTTTGAGAAAGAAATTACTGGCCCTGAAAATGCAGTGAGCTCTTAAAGTTTTGACTTAAGCAACTCAAATGGTCTGTGAACACGGAGAGAAAAATAAAAGGTATAAGAAGCCATTGTTTTAACAATTGTGTTGCCATATCAAGAGAAGAAAGACAGCTGCTTCCAACTTGTCTTTGCATGCCTAAGTAATACATTAATTACCTCATTCCCTCATAAATGCCTACAGTCCTCCAAAGGCATGTTAAAACAGACATAGTCATTAAAGCTTGCACTGCATTTTCTAACGTGTTGTGGGAAAACAAACAAACAAACAAACAAATAAAACCTCAAGCCCTTTGTATTTTAGCTGTATCCAAGTTGGGGAAATGTTAAGTAGAAACACTTAAGAAACTGTATCCTTGGAAAGAAAGAATGTTTTAATGTAAAAACAGGTAGAAAAACTCCAGAATTTGAAACAGTTCTCAATTTCAGATCAGGTAAAATAGTTTGGTGTCCTTTACATTTTAATTACAAGTGAAGCCTATTTAATTTCATCTTTTGATGTATTTTGGACTCTTTTTCGTTCCATGTGAGAAACTTGTGGTCCAGGCTGTAAAATAATAAAGGGGTTGGTAGGAAGAACAGACAAAAAAGAATAGAAAAAAGGAAAAAGAAACCTCTTTCAGAATGTTCCTGCAGATCATAACTAGCTGTAGGAGTCAGAAATTTGCATGAAATTGAAACCACGTCTCCTTCTGAGAAACACATTTTCCCTCTGCTCTAGGTTATAACTTGTGCAAAGACTGTCACACAGTTCACGCTGCATCTGCTGACTGCTCGTCTGGTTTCCCTTACATGTCCTCAAAGCATTTCACTTGTGTTTATAGTACCTTCAAAAGGGAAGCTGGGCAAAGAAGAAAGTAAAACTAGCTGGGTAGGTATGAGGTGTTAGGGCTGATTGGCATATTGGGAGTGTCTTTCTGGCTGCAGAGATGTAGGTTAAAAACACTTTGTTGGTCACAAGCAAAACCAGCCAGTGTCCTGCTTACCTGTGTGACAAAAGACCGTGCTGTGCTGGTCACTGCAGCCTCACAAGAAAGTTGTGCTTGGATTGTGTGAGCAGAGGCAAACGGGAGGAAAAGGGAGTGTTTTATCTCTATCTTACACAGTGAGACTGATGGCCATGGAAACAGCGCATGGTATGTTCAAGAGCACTCAGGACCAAGCCAAGGAGCACCAAACCTGCTGTTTAAGTTCTCCTGCACCCTCTAAATGCCAAGTGGGGCAAACCTGTGCCCAAATCTCTTTTTTGCCTTGCTTGAAGAGAGGTTTTATACCCAGCTCCATCATGTCCCCAGGTGTCTCTCTGTAAATAGCAGTTAAGAGGCTAAAGTGAAACAACTCCCTGAGAAGGGAAGAAACGAAGCTTTGCCCAAGTAGGTGCCAAACCCTGGTCTGAGCTGAACAGGACAGAGGCTAAACAAGCATCTCTGACCTCTAAGAGAGCACTTTACCCCCCAGACTTCGGCTAGTCTGTCTGAGTTTCAATGCTGTGGCTAGCTGCAGGGCTGAGTTACCAGCTGAGGATCTTGAACACAGAGAAATATCTTGAAAGACAAAAACTGGACTTGGCTTTACAAGACTATGGGTCTAAGTAGATCTCCTTTTTTTCAGTGTTGACATTGTGGTTATCTCAGTCAGTCCCTCCTCAGTTGGTTTCTGCGGCTGCTGCTCAGGTCCCCAAATCTCCTAGTATGCAGCATGGGGAACCAGGCTTCACGTCTAGCATGCAGTGAACTCCTCCGCTCAGCACTGTAGTAAAGGATTGCAGCACTGAAATCCAAAAGCCTTTCTCTGAGTGATTTGTGTAAAGTCCAATATGAAGCCTGGAACCAAACCTCGTCTCCTCAAGTCTTTGTTCAGGGCTTTGACCACAAACCCATCTTTTCTGTAATGATGATTTTAAAATTCCATCCTGTTTTTTGTCCACATCAGGAAAACCACCATACAATTGGCAATATCTGCTCAGGAGTGGCCTGGGGTTGGCAGGATACAGCCGACTGGTGAGACTGTACAGCATAGCCTGCTGAGCGCCTGCTTGCCTTATGCTTTCATCTGGTAAATTCCTTTCATGGATAGAAAATCCTTCTCCCCAAATCTAATTACTCTGAATTGGACATAGTGCTTTTATTATACTGCAGAATTTGTAACCCACATTGGTGTACATCTGTGCAGAAATCACAGTCAAGAGAGTATTTCCAAATGCCTAAATGTGTACTGAGTCAAGCAGGCTTTAAGAGGTGGTCATAGTTTAAAAAATGTGGATTGTGCAAAGGCAAAAAGGAAAATAAAAAAGATTCTGGCACAAGAAGGGAAGGAGAAACACTGAGGTTAGAAAAGACCAGAGGAAATAACAGTTGCCAAAGAGAAATTGTGTCTCCCATCACGTACTCTTGTTTCATACAATATTTCGTATTTAGGAAAAAGCAGCATTAAGCTGTCACTACCAAAGGTTTGGTTTGAATTTGATTCAAATTTCAATTCACTTTTCTGTTGTGAAATGATATGACCACCACAGATCTCAGGTTCTTGCACTGTTAAGCACAGTAAGTTGTGGTAACAAGCATTAGATCATTGGCAGCCTGTGTAGCAGAGCCACAGGTCTGCACAGCATTCAAGACCATGTGGCACTTCTCTTTCAAGTAAATGCTCCCACAGGGGTGCTGTGAGTAAGGCAGGTTTTGTCGTCAAATACCAATAGACTAGTATGCACCCTTCGTTGTAGGACCTTGCTTGTTTATCAACAAATATTAATTCCCTAAATGTAAGGGGCTGTACTATGAAGCAAAAGCCCAGAAAAGCCAGTGTTGCAGGCAGGTTGTTACAGTGACAACACATGTGATATGAGCTGTCAACTCAAGCAAGACAAATGGAAGGAGTCTTACTTCTCTTTACCACCTGGTAACCCCATGCTTAGAAATAGTAAATGTTCTTCAGAGGGATGATACATGAGAAAATTAAGCCCCTGATCATCTTCCCACTGAAGTTATCAGAAGTTTCATCAATCAGTGTTGATGGGGACACATCCTGAGAGTTAATGCATACAGATCCCATCATGCTGGGATGTGACCCATCAGCAAACAGATCTGAGGCCAGAGGGAGAAGCATATCTCACATCTTCACGTTGATTCGTTCTGCTGCTGAATCCCTTCCAGTGTCCTCACCAAGCTGTTTGCTGACTAATCAACTTCTGTATTTGCTCTAATTAGTCATATGCAATCACTATTTTATTCAGGAAATTCTCTTAATGTAAGTTGGGGTATTGAACTTAGCACACCAACAAATGTCAAGAAAAGTGACTAAGGCATTATATACTGTAATAACTCTCTGTTATCAGCCACCAGCAAAGCGGGAAAGAAAATATATATGCAGAATTTCAGTGGAGTGAAGCAAAAGCTTAATAAGGGGGAGGATGTGTGTGGGGGAGAGTGTTTGCTTAACATCTCTCTAGAGCTGCTATAGTATGAAATGCTTAATTGCAGAACAAGTTTCCACTAACATCTTCCTGAAACACAGTTGGGTTCTGAAGCAGCATTCTTTATTATGAGCTTGAGGTAAGCAAGTTTAGCATGAAAAAAATATGTCTAGTAAGGAGACCACAACACTTACAGCTCTGCAGCCGGTTTGTACTGGGAAGTCTGATGTCTTTGAACAATCAACTTGAGCAGTGTTAGTAATTTGTAGACTGAGATTTTCCTGCAGTGTCTTTTTTTCAGGGATTGCTAACACATCTTGAGCCTTTGTGCCTGAATGATTTTAAATGATCAGAACCTAGTGTTTGAACACTCAGAGTAATCCTTTTGCTATATTGCACAGTATGTGAATTTGGGTAATGCTAATAAAGGCGCACATGTGAATTCGAGACATCCGTGCTTATGGGCACCAAAAACATCATTCAAAGGAGTGACAGCTGTAGCATTGAAAATAAGAGTTTACTGGGTAGGATAAGCTGGGTTCTGTAGCTTTACAGCTAGGCAGTCTCAGGTCTGGACCACATCGGTGCTACTCTGTCTTTGAAGGGTGCGTGAACACTGAGATTGCAGTCATAAGCAAAAAGAGGCTTTCACATCTGTGCGTGGTGGGCACACCAGGAACTGCTTCATCCTCACGCTCAGATTAGAGAAGCTGCAACAGCTGCTCCGAGTTGCAGCTGCCTTCTCTAAGGTACAGGAAGCATCTCTGGTAACACCACTTCACTACCAAAACTCCCAATGTGTGCTCCCCATGGTGGTGGTGGCAGGGCATGTCATTTCTGCACCTTCCAGGAGATCCCCCCATTTCACTATGGAAATACCTCAGGGGCTGTTTACGGTGACTCTGTGACTGTACTAAAACAGCGCGTGACTACTGTGCATGGGTGAGTTTCTTTCTATGTTTAAACTCTCTATACCTCATTTTGAAAGATGAAGTTGTCTGTGAGCTCTTACATAGGGCTTCTTGGTACTTACTTATGCAAGAGACTTGAGTTTGAGTTTTGCTTTGATTATTTCTCTTCTCAAGGCTCCAGGGAGCCCAGAACAGAAATACCAGTAGTTCACAGTCACCCTGCCATGGGCTATTGTGTTGTCACATCTCATAAGATAAGCAAAGCTGGGCTTTGTCAGTGTTGGGCTGAGAAACCTTAAAGGAATGAAAGGAGTCGATAGCACCTGTGCCTCTTCTATATCTCTGACTGCTGCAGGCAGAAGCAATTAATTTCATACAGAAATTCCTTGTGATTTCTATTTAATGCCATGGTCCGTGCTTTTTTTTAAAAGAAATTACTCCCTCCCCCCAAAAAAACTAAACACAAGACATCCATGGTTGTATGCAAAAGGGACAGCTCATTATCTGGAAGTTTGGACCCCACCACAGAAGTATTTGGAAGGTGCAGTACTGAAGCATGGCTTTGCCCTGCAGGTGTTTCTTACATTGTCTACACACACAGCAGCACATGGCTGTTACTTATGCCTGTCAAAGCTGTGTTTTTTAAAGGTATCATTACATCTGAGCTGCAAACCAAGTAGTCTCATAACGTTCAGCTCCATACGATCACTTAAAGTCCTTGCTGGAGGAAGCCCACAAGACATAAAGGAAGATCTGAGCTTTTTGGAGTCCCTCCGTCAGGAGCTGCACTTCTCCAGCCTTGGTACATAGCTAAGGTCAGTGTGGAGCCTGTGATTTTCCATGTGTGGGCTCAGCCCACACTTTTCCTCTCCCTGTGCCCTGACGGCTGTGGCCTCTGGCCTGGCTCCCTCCTCCTGAGCACCTGCGTGGCCTTGTAAACACCAGGCCTCCTGGTAAGGCCAGGGCAGGCCCTGTCAAGTGTCCCACTCGTCAGGAGCTTCTAGGACCGGCCGAGGTTCGCAGAAGGCCTCGCGGCCCTTGGGGAGAAGAGCCCGGCGCCACGCTTCCAACGGCTGTACGGGGCTGTGGGAGGGAGCGCGCCCGACGCCGCCGCTCTGTGGTGCCCTCGAAGGCCGCTGGTGGAGCAGGGGCAGCGCGGGGCAACGCCGCCGGGCCGCCGACCCTCCCCGGGGCAGGGCGAGAGACCGGGATTCTCCCCCCCGGCCTCAGCATAGACTGCGATGCTGCGGACTGACAGCCCTCGTTCCGCGAGCCTGAACCGGTGCTT
The DNA here is from genome assembly GCA_026283785.1 of Coracopsis vasa. Classification (NCBI taxonomy): domain Eukaryota; kingdom Metazoa; phylum Chordata; class Aves; order Psittaciformes; family Psittacidae; genus Coracopsis; species Coracopsis vasa. The sequence continues at coordinate 10,989 of JANHGB010030094.1, forward strand.
GGCCGGCGGGGTTGGGGCCTGCCTGGGTAGGAGGGAGGAAAGGCTGCGGGAGCTCTGTGCCTTAGCGCACCCCCGTCCTCCAAGACCTCCCTGGGCTCCTGAACCTGTACAGCTTGCTGGAAATGTGCAGGATGACCCGCGCGTTACCCCGCTGGGCCGCCCGGAGACGTAGCGCCCTGTCCCTGTAATTAGCGTGAGGGCTTGAACTCTTTAACTGTAAATGTCCTGGGCTTACGACTTGGAAACCTTTGGGAGAGCCGTCAAGCCCTGAATAAAGTTCTGTGCCATTAAAATAAAAGTACGCGACGCGTCCACGGACTCGCGGCCGTGCCGGCGGGCTCTCGGGAGCGGCGGTCCCATTTGGGGCAACTCTTTAGAGATCCGCACCAGCGCTGCTCCGCATGAAGCCAAGCAACCCCGGCTGGGACGACCCCCTCTCTGCGGACGCGGAGGGTGCCTGCCCGGAGACCCCTACCCTGTGGTCCGCCGGGGCCGGTCTGCGGCGGTCCCGCCCCGCGCAGCGCAGCGCCACACGTGCGGCGCCGGCCGCTCCCAGCTGAGCGCTCAGCGGACCCCGCCGGCC